>JAQIVE010006115.1:0-11954 GCA_034698285.1 Sminthurinus bimaculatus | reverse complement strand
TTTTCCGGTTCAAAAAATTGACCTTGTAAAATTTTCGGGGGCCCAAATCCTTTACCCTTAAGGGGTTCCCTCCTTTATGGCCGAATTTGCAACAACTTTTGGCAGCCACATCTAATCCCTCTGACCAACACGTGCATTTTTGTGTGCCTCGTCGTCACGTCTTGCGTCAGCCTCACCCAGTATCACCGGATGGCTCTGACCACCTACCTGATATTCCCATTTCTGGGGATGACGACGGCGGCCATTTGCGCCCTCACATATTTCGCGGGAGCCAGGATCACCATGCTGTCCGAGGAAATTTTGGGCTGGTGTCGGAGAGGTTCGGTCACATCCAAAGCTGGTAACCTGCAAGTCCTCGAACGACATCAAAGGTTCATGGCCTTCCGCCTCATTGCAATCAACATGGCCGACTTGGGACCTGTGCAAGTTTCGACGAGCTACTCCATTTCGAACGAAGTGCTGAACTACCTTCTGGTAGTGTTGCCTTTTGTTAAGTAAGCTAGGTTAACTTCAAAACTGGGTGGAAAATATGCGTAATAAATGAAAAATGTCTCAGTATCTTAATAATTTCCTTATTTCTTAACCTCCCTTAGAAAAAATCTTTTCAAAAATTTCATGAAGTTTTGACACGATTTTGGTCAAACGTCTTATATATCAGTTTTGGCCGACTTTTAAAATGATTTTGGTGAAACACCATACAAATTTCATCAAAAATTGGCAATCTCGTAAAATCTTTATGAGATTTCATGAATGTTTTGTTAGGACAGCTTAATATGAACAACAAAACATTTGGAATAAATACTGCTTGACTTGCTCACACATTATTAATTAGGTAACGGAGAAGAAAATATAAATTTTACCAGGACTGTAATAGCATTCACGGTAACATGTCAAAATATTTTGACGAGTGGCGTCGAACTATGACAAGCGTCTAATGGTGTTGTCGGCATGAAATTGTACATTTTCACACTTACTTTCCTCATAAAAAACAACACCACATTCTCGCTCTTTACTCTGCAGTATTTCGACGCCACTCATGACATTTGTTGTGATGTTGCCTGCCGCACAGTGATCTAGAGGCAAGAAAACGGCACTCTTGCGTCTTAAACTCGACTTTTGTGTTTTCAAAAACCGAGTATATGGCAAAGCTCTGACTAGTTTAAAGTTCAGTTTCCTAAAATTTTAAAAAATTCAAAAAATTCCTTATATGTTTAAACAGCTTCAGAAGTTTTAAAGTCCCATGTCTTGTAATGTTAAAACTTAACTTTTAAATTACAAATGAGATCCAAGGAGTTTTAACCATCGACAACTAAAGCGATAAACTACAACTTATGTAGATAGTTTTAGTGAAAAATTTGGCTGCGCATACTTGCGCGCTTGCTTAATAATTAATTTTGAAAAAACTGATTTCAGTGCATTTTCTGTAATTTCAACGTGCTTTGTAAGATCTTGACGCCGCTTAGCTGTCTTTAATTCGGCAGTTCGTTGAAAAAAACGTAATTCGACGCCGCTTGGTGCATTAAGAGAGACTACCGCGGACTTGTAGTAATTGGGCGTTTAGTATAGGGCGCATTTGATGCGAACCTAGATCACTGTGCGCCATAGACATAAAAGAAACAGACAGATTACTACAAAATGTTCTTTAGCCGATGTGGAGCGACACTAACAGAGCTGAGCCCCTGGTGCTGTAACGGTGTAATAGTCAAGGATACAGAAAAACAGCGCGAATACATGGGGTCATAGAGTGAACGAAATTTAGTCCAATACATGCACATATGATTAAGCTCAGAAGGACACTATTGCTCACTCTGGTGGTGCAAAAAACGGCTAATTTGATGACTTTTGCGTTGTATGGCGTTAGTAGTGGCCTCCCATTTGCTAATGTTAGCCCATATCGGCTAAACCTTGTTCCTATCTAATACATGCTAATATGTATTTAATAGGGACTCTGTTATTTCTATCTCTATGCTGTGCGCCGAAAGGAATGGAGAATTAGTCTTTGGTGAGAATTACTCCACTGTAACTTTAAATGTCATGAGTGACGTCGAAATATAGCAAAGAGTAACGAGTAAAAATGAGCCGAATTAGTATGAAAAAATAGTGAGAAATGTACTTTCAAACCAATAGAAAAGATCTCGTAAGTCATAAAAAACTATTGGAGCGTAATGAGAAGGCTCGAAACTTGAAGAGTTACAAAACGGATAAAGTTGGGGGTTGAAATCCTTTCCAAAAAGTGGAATCCGCCCACTTTGATCCCGATATTGGAGACCGCCTGGATTTTTCTCTGAATCGCCCTTCTCTCCCGTGACCCCAAGATCTGATGACTAGCCCTCATCGCCTCCCTCTTTACTAGCAGAATATTGTCCCTGACCGCGAATCCCTTTTCAAACACCACCCCGAAAATGACCATGAGGTCAAGAGCAATGATCCAGTTCATTCCACCGATGAGGGCGTTGGTTGGCGTCACTCGAATCCCGCAGAAGCAGTTGAAGATCGCCATGACAATGCAATACTGCTTGAACAGGAATATGATGGTCGAGTTTCCCTGGTTGAATAACTAAACAAACAGCTCCAGTTTCCTCAGTGACCCGTAAATTTGACTGAGGCTTCTCTGTACGTTTTCGCATTTCTTCCTGTGCACATTTAAAAAAATTAAAGTCATCTCGAACGTCGAAATTCACCAAAAACTTGCTGTTTATCGTAATCAACTATGCAAATTTTCATAAAATCTTACACGTCAATCAGCTCTTTGTACAAGGCCAAAGTGTCCGCCTCACACTTGAGGAACGAGAGACCCTGAATATTGGCGACGAACAGAAAAATCGCCAACCATTGAGAGCAGACGATAAACTCGATGGGTAGGAGAAGGGCGTAGGTCGCCGGATTTTGGTAGAACTCTAGAACAGCTGAGTAAATCAGCTGGAGTCTAGTTGGATCCATAAAAATGACCACGACAATAATCAGTGAGGACGGGATCATCATGAACGGCTCCATGATGATCATTAACTCTTGTCGACTGTAGTCAGAAATCCTTGGTCGTCCAACGAACCCAACTACAGTACAGTATTTACTGAGATCAGAACCAAGACTATTTAAATTAAATTAGGCATCATAAATCATAAAATCAAGGATTTCTACCTTTTCTTCCTTTCTGTTGAGCCTGCTGTCCGCGAAACAGCTCGTCAAAGACAATTTCAAAAGTGTTGGCCTTCAACACAAAGACAATGACCGTCCAAAACGGGAAAACCAAGTCCACTAATCCAAAAAGAACGTGAAAGGTTAGATGCCGGAGGAATGTCGAATCGTGAGGGAAGACGAAGAGAAACTGGAAGAGCCGCACGTTGACGTAGAAGCTGTGCAGAAACAGGAGGAGCATGTTAAACATCCAAAGGCGCCGTTTTGAGGGTTTAATCCCCACAATCTTTAGTTTGCCCTGTTCAACATCAATCTCAAGAGGCAGGAGGCAGGTGGACGAACAAAGTTCGAGAAATCTAAAATTGTAGTAGTTCTCGTCAAAGGACAACATTTTATTAACGTATCTACATGCGTCTACTCTGGTGAACCTTGTTGGTTTTCCGATAAAAACTGTTGAAAAAATGAGCGAAAAAAGTCGGACCACCGTATAGGAAATGCAAGGTGACTATCAAGGTTCTGGAGTTACTGTTTTTGGAAAATCGACTGCCTATTTCCAATCAAATATTGAGACAAAAAAAATCCTGGTATTTACATTAATTGGTATTCGGTCATCGTTTTTGCAGAGAGTGCATATTTCTGGTATTTGCCTATTATCTACGCGTATTTAAGCTTAGGTATTGGGTACCTTAATTCGTAATTCTAGGGTACAAGGCATTCTTCTTATGCATGGTTTTCTGGACCGTGAATGACGGTTTAGATGATTGAATAGATAGTTTTATTGTGAGTAAATTGGCCCATTTTTTTGGTTTCCTTCGTAATGGCAGCTGTATTGATTAGTTTCTTGGATTACAACAAAATTAGTGGACTATTAACTAAATACTTCTGACTTCTGGTTATAAATTGCACAAGTTACTACTGAAAAGCGCAACCAGCAGAATACAAATTATGTTGTTTGCCAACTTTTTCGCCAAGAAAGAATTTCTTTATTATAGTAAACCTAAAATCAATTTCCCCACATTTCTGTCTAAACATGCGGAGACAACTTGGCAAAAGCCATTATTTTAAATGAAAAAGTTAAGCAATATCAGATTCCATATTGATTTTTTCAGGTACGTACGTCAGCAAGAAATTTGAAGCTCTAATAGAGGAAGATCACATGTAGTAACAAACCGTGTAGTTATTTTTTGCCCGTAAACTTTCCTTAACTATCGTCTACTTAAAATACATGCATGTGCATACTGCGGACATACGCACACCCACACACGTAGACTAAATGAATGAAAGTATTATAAAACGATGATACTCTAATTAAAAAAGTTGACTACAAATAATGGTATTTATATGCACCAAAAGTTTAGAAAACTTTTTGAAATAACATGTACTTGAACGCTCCACGAACAGCCACGTATCCCTGCCACCACACGTGCCTTGATATGATTGCTTGTGAGGGCCGAGGACGACTTAATACTAACTACTATTATTGGCAAACATAGAAATTTTTGGGAAAAGGTGACTTTAAAAAAATTAAAATTAAATTTCACCAGCGTAATTCGTATTTAAAAGTTGGCCACATGCCTTGGCTCACTGAATTTTTACTTGCCCTTATTGTGACCCTGGCAAATGATAACCAGGTCCTAGGTCAAGACAACAACAACCAACTAGTTTCCGTGTTGATGGACATTGCTATCGAGACTTCGACCTCGGTCATTGTCCACTTGACAACGAGTATTTGCAAGCAGAATCAGAATTTGAGCCATTGGGAACCTTTGACCCCGGAGCTGTCAAGAGCCGCCAATGTCAACTTAATACCGTTTTTGGCCATTGACCTGACCCACGCAAAAGACGCCACAAAATTTCGTCTACCCTTCATTTTCCCATCATCTGAAACTCTTCTAATTGTACTGGAACTTGATTGTGTCACGAATGTGACTCCGGACTTGAAAACTTTAGTGCATCCTGCAACTCTCAACTCGTGGAATGCCAAGTATATTTTTATAGGGCGTACATTTAATAGAAAGAAAGCATTTTTGATAACGCACAAAAGCTTCCACCTGATTCGTTACAAACTGCAGTTAACCTGGACACTAAGGTTAGAAAATCGCCTAGGTCACGAAAAATATGCAAAAATTATCCGAGTTTTCACATTTTTTCCACGCCAAAAAAACAAGGTTACCTTGTCCCAACGGTTTTTGGTCAGAACTTACGAATTTTTAGGGAGTGAGGAATCAGACTCTGTTGGGCTGATAGCCCGAAAACTAAAAGAGCCCAACGTTTTCCCAGACCCGACAAAAAATTTTGGGGGCACGGATCTTGCTTTGCTGAACACCTTGCTGAGCTCCTTGCTTTCAATGTCCGACCAGGGTTCAGCAATCAGTGAAACTTTGGTGAAGCTACATATTGTAGAGCCTTTGGATGGGCTCCTCCAGGCCATTTCCACTGTATTAAATGCCCGTCTAAGCATGGCAGCAGGAGGGCCAAAGTTTGATCAAACATCGTTTAATTACACGTTATATCAAACACCGAGGGCTTTTGCAGACATACTCAACACACAAAGTTTTGCATTTGGTGTGGGATTCGGCCCAATTTCTACGATTCCATCATTGATGGATCTATCACAACCATATTTGAGGACCTTTTTCGCCTTTCTCACGAAAAAACAACCCAAGGTCCGAAGCTGGACCTCCACCTTGTCTCTAGTGAGTGAAGAGTTTCAACTTTGGATCTTTGGGGCTATCGCGCTTATGGCAACCGTCATCATTTTTTTGGATGCCGTGAGTCCCCTGATATACAATGACCATGACAATTGCGGACGACCTAGGTCAACCCAGTTCGAACGAAAATCGGCACAGCAAGTCAAAGTCCTCCTGAAAACTATCATGTAAGCTAAAAAATATTACTTATTATTATGCAACTTTAAACCTTAAGGAAATCAAACAGAGCTTTGATCGTCAAAATTGCTAATTTTTGGGGAATTTCGATCTTTGAACCAAAATTGCTAATTTTTGGGGAATTTCGATCTTTGAACCAAAATTGCTCATTTTTGGGGAATTTCAATCTTTGAACCAAAATTGCTAATTTTTGGGGAATTTCGATCTTGTAACCAAAACTACGAAATTTTCTAAAATTTCGATCTTGTAACCAAAACTACGAAATTTTCTAAAATTTTGATCTTGTAACCAAAATCGCTTATTTTTGGTTAATTTCAAGCCCGAAACTTCGATTTCAAATTCGATTTCAAATTCGATTGTGTAGCTTCGTAAATTGGTAAACAAAATACATTCAAACTTTATCCATGCATTTTTTTCATTTTTTGTAAAAAATACAAAGCGGCAAATACGACAAAGTAGTGGACCTCCTGATTCAAATGAGTTACCTTAAGCACTCCATGGACCGCATGCTCCATTTCACTTTGGACAAGGACAAAAACAGAAACAGCTGCAAAACCTGCGCGATTCGGATAATGCTCTTCTTCTGGTGGATGTTTTGCATCTTCACCATTTCCTTCCACGGCGCCACACTCACTAGTAAACTCGTAGCTCCAGAAATGGAAGCCGATCTGCGGGCTCTGCTCCACCTATACAACAACAAGTACCCCCAGTACAGTAATTGGAGAGCGGGTTTTTTTGAAAATCAAGGGGTAATGACATCCTACTTTAAAGGAACAATTTACGAGCACCTTTTTTTGGCCGGTGACCCCTACGATAGTGTCCATGAGTGCTTAAAGCAGGTTATAGAAGGAAAAGACGGTCGCTACGTTTGCATCTGCTTTGATGAAGCTCTTCGAGTGTATCTCGCCAACTACCCTGATCCCGAAGGGTACGAGAGGGTTAAGGATCGGCTGGTCATCCGTCGAAGTGAGATGGAACCCTCCGTGGCCTATCTCACCTTTCCAAAGCACAGTCCCATAGTGGAGCGGGTCAATCAGGTTGTTCTGGCTTTGGATGAATCCGGAATTTCGGATCGATGGAAGGAGCAGTACCAAAAATTCTTTTTCTCCATTCTCCGACAAACCCAAATCAAACTACACCAAAATCAAAGTCAGACTAGAAAAATTAAACTTAGGACAACTAGTAATGCACCCCAGGATCGAGTTAACTTAAGGCTAGCCCACATTTCATTCTGCCTCGCAATCGCCTCCAGCTTTTCCCTGGCTATCTTTTTTATAGAGCTTTATTGGTTTAACGCTCAAAGCATTTGCAGATTTCAGCAGGTCAAGTTGCGGAAAATTTGGGCTTTAAAGAATAAGCTGCAACTTTACATGATTGTCGCTTTTTTCGAGTATGGATCACGACGGGCCACCATAAAGCGCTGGCTATAAAACGCGGCCAGATTTTGGAGTGCCGCGTGGACGAAAAAGGATATTATCCTGCAAAGGGAGTCACGAACCGAAATTCTTTCGTCAAAACGTCTGTTTTGGATTTTTTTACATGATTTTCGGCGGCCGTTCCTTAAACCGTGATTTTCAATTTTTGGAACTCAATTCTTGTCGTTGTAATGATTACGCATTGGTGAATAAAATGAAAGTTTTCATGAAAATTAATAAAAAAAATCTTATCCAAAGTTGATAAAACTTGACAAGATTTTCGACCTCGTATCACAATCTCTTCAGATTATTTGAAGATTTAGGTATTTCTAATCCTTGGAAAAGAATCTTATCAAATCTCATGTAACTAGGTTTGATGAGATTTGACAAGATTAACAATTTTTGACGAGATTTTTATGAAATACCATAATAATTTTATCAAAAGTTGATCAACATTCCTATGTACCATTTTTGAAGAAAATCGTGTCAAAATTTCATGAGATTTTTTGACGAGATTATTGACCAGATTTTTTAACCAGATTTTTTGACCCGATGTTTTGACCAGATTTTTGACCAAATTTTCCTTTTTTCAAAATTGTAAAAAATTTTTACATTAAATACATTTATGTTAGTAACTATCGGAAGGTAATTAGCAGGCTGGAGACTTGATATATAATGAAATGGACAAAGACTGGGGTGGAATGTCTTTCCAAACAGTGGCCCACTTTTATCCCGATATCGGAGATGGCCCAAATTCTCCTCTGGACCATCCTTCTCTCCCAAACTCCCAGAATCTGATGACTTGCTCTCATTGCCTCCCTCTTGATCCGCTGGATATTGCCCTTGACGGCAAATCCCTTTTCGTACAATACCGCAAAGATGAAGATGAGGTCAAGCCCAGCAACGTAGTTCAACCCACCAACGATGAAGTGGGTCGGAGTGATCCGAATCCCAAAGTAGCAGTTGAAGATTGACATGGCGATGCAGTACTGCTTCCAGATAAAGATCAACGTGGCATTTCCCTGGTTGAACAAGTGGACGAACAGCTCCAGCTTCCTGAGTGAGCCGTACATTCGGTTTAGTGTTCTCTCAGCTTTTTCACTCTTCCGCCGGCCACCGTCTCTAAACTGCCGCAGTGCATTTCTGTAAAAAAATACAGATTTTTGTACAACACATTTAACTTTTTTCTTTCAATTTTCATGAAATTTTAGCTGTTCAATGCATTACACGTCAATGAGTTCTCGATACATGACCGAAGAGTCCGCCTCACACTTGAGGAAAGAGAGAGCCTGAACGTTGGCGACAAAGAGAAAGATGGCCGCCCACTGCATACAGACAATGAGGTCGATGGGCATGAGAAGGACAAAGGTCACCCAGTTTTGACAGCACGATGGGAGAACCGAGTAGAACAGCTGGAGTCTTGAAGGGTCCGCAAAAATTAAAATTAAAAATTGAAATTGATTGATTATGAGCTATCAAGTGATTGTATATTGTATACTGTATACCTACTTTATGCAACTTCAGTGACGCAAATGAAAATTATGGTGTTTTTAAAGGTTTTTTTGCCAAAGAAAGCCAGAAAATTACTCGGCAGCATAATTTTAATTGACCTTACAGAGATTTCCGCCCTTCCTTGAAAAAATTAGTCATTACTTGTAAAAACATGTAGAATTCAATGGCACGACTATGTATAAGTTGCTTTCGTCTAAATAACAAGCTATTGATGTAGTTTTTTCGAATTCGCAATGCGATGGATAAAACGTGATACGGCACAGAGCTCTTCTGCAAAATCTTTAATACGACTTGTTCCTTGGAGTTTGCGAGCAAGCGACGTCGAAGTTCGTAGATTTGCTGCCGCTTGTTTCCTTCATTCAGAATTTCAAACCAAAAACATAAAAGACATATTTTTCCACATTGCATTGGAATGACAAACGTCTACTATTCCTGCAAAATGCGCTGTATGCAGCTCTGAAATTGTAGTCAAAGGTAAAAAATAATCCACAGAAATGAATGTCTTGCTGTCTCAGTTTTGGTTGCAAAATTTTGCAAATTTTATTATGTATGATACAGCCGTAAATGAATGAACGAAGAACGAAGCATAAAAATTCGAGTAGCAAAAAATGAAGCTTTGCATGAAAAAACTACTGATGGTTTATTGTCGTTGAGCATAAAAGTTTCATAAGCGGCGTTTAAGCTCCCAAAATCTGAACCGAATACTGAACTTTTCGGGATTTCAAGAGCTGGAGTTCTGACCATTCTTTTTCTTTTTTTCCAACACGGGCATTTACAAATATCTGAAACCAATAGCAACCTAAATCGAATTTCATTTCCTTTTAAGCCTTGAACAATTGTCAAATCACCTTTGAGAGTTAGGTAGGAATTGTGCGTGTGTTTCACAAAAATTTTACAGCTCAGTCATTATTGAAGGCAACAAAGTAACAACAAAATGTTTAAGGTACCTACGAGATATGGACGCCGCTTACACATGTAGAATTCGCTGCAACTTATCGCACAAGCGGCGTCCAACTTTTACAGAGATTTATTTTATTGACACACGGGGAAAAACTTTGAAAAATATCATTTAAATTTTATTAGTATGTAGCATACATGAAAGCTTGTTTTTGAGCTAAATAAGCAAGTTCTCCCTAGCCTAGGTGCGTAATATTTATTGATCTATTTATAATGTAGATGAATTGACAAATTAAATCGATACTCCAAGTAAACCTGGCCGCTCCCAAGTTTAATAGCGGAATTACAGTTATGCACTTATATATCTGGCGATAAAATACAAAAGCGTAGCTCAAAGTATAAAAAATCAGTACTCAAAACTTAATCCTCTCACTGTTCCTCTTGTTGTCAGACCTAAGCAAGCAGGTTATACCACTTTTAATGGCTAGTGTAATCAGCCGGTGATTCGGAGAAATAGGGTTAGAGTTAACTCGCAGACAGTAAATAAAATGGTATATTCTGTTCCATAAAAAATCTGATGGCCGAATTTAAACCGTTATTTCTTATTTTTCTGTAGGTGCTTTTTCCAATTTTGTAATAACAAAACAAGTAACCTATAGCTGCATTTACCAAGACCCCAAAAATACATTTTGAATTTTTATGAGCTCATTACGACGTAGATAAACAATGTTAACATGAAATCAGTAAGTTTCGACTATGGGGAGTCGAATGAGCCCACTCACAAGTCGCTACGATTTTTAGTTCTTGAGAAATCGCCAAAGAAGTTGCCCGTTGCTATAGCAACAACTGAAAAAATGTGCAAATAGTTTATTCGTTTAGAAAATTACCGTGACCTCATTTTTGAATAAAATTGTATGAAATTCGGCACAAATACGGTTACAGGACCAGTTGTTGTTACAAGACTTGAATTTTGTGCGTACAACTGAAAATACTGATTATATTGGAGTAATGGTGCAATTTTGAGGCATAATTCGTAGATTTTAATTACTTTAAATGAATAAAATAACTACTGTGGGCACATTTTTCAACAAAAATTCATGAAATTTCGCACACACGTGGCTTTAAAGCCAAAGTCCTGCACTTTATCGACGTTGTTCATTTACGACAAAAAACATGGATTCTAGCGGGTTTAAAGTAAAATTTTTTGGCTTTTTTCACCAATCTGAAAGGGTTCCCAGGAATATTTTTTTCTGAAATTTTCGGCAGAACCGCCTTTCAATGTGTCATTTTCGATTCCGTGACTAATTTTTTGACACGGCTATTACAGTTTTTGTTTTGGAGCCAAAATCAACATTTAAATTCTAATTTTCGGCATTAATTCAGAAGTTTACAACTTTAAAGACATAAAAAGTTTTCCGACTAACAAAATACCGTATTTGCCTTGAAAATCTTAGTCGTTCTCACTTTTGAAGTTCGTTTTCACTTCTTTTCTTAGCCTAAAAAATCAAATGCAAGACATGTTTTTCTTCGAACAATGAACAAAGATTACAAAAATTCGTTTCTTTTATGGGGAAAAAGTTTAAAAAAGGATAAAGATCTATCGAAATCTCTGAGATATTGGGATGGTGAATTGCAAAGGTTGGCTACACGAATTTTTCTAGGAAATCTTAGGAATGCTGCTTTGAATTCCGACAAAACATTTTCTTTGTACAATATCAAAAACAATGACCTTTGGGAGTTAGGTTCGTTTTCTAGAATTCTGGTAAATATTATGACTTGAGAGTAAGAAACACGGAAACTTGGTAATATGCTCGAAGCATCCAGTTAAAATAATATCGCTGAATGCATTACAAATAAAAATTCAAAAGTAAAAGTTCAAAATAAACTAGAGTAAAAGATTACAGGTTCTGTAGGTGCTGTTTCAGCAGAGCGCAATTACAAGAAAAAAACAAGAAAATACCAGTTGAAAGTGCCGCCATGATTATAATGTCCACTTGGTATCCATTTTAGAAAAACAGTTGGATCAATTAGAAATGTTCAATTAGGTTGAAAACTGTAAAAACTGAAACACATGGCGGCGCTTTCATCTGTTATTTTCTTGTAATTG
>JAQIVE010006114.1:0-11956 GCA_034698285.1 Sminthurinus bimaculatus | reverse complement strand
TATATTCGCTTGTTCTCACGAATGGCATAAATTTTTTTGACCAAGGATATCGTTTAACCTAAAAGTCTCATCATTTTCCGGACACCCCCCGTAGTTCATGTGTATATCTAGGATATTTAATATCGAGGAAGGTAAAAGTACAAAAGTATTATGAAAAAAGAATTGGCTGTGTTTCCAGTGATATGTCATGGCCACATATATCAAAGACCGAAAGAGAGCACAAGAGAGAGAAAGAGACAGATAGAACGACGTAAAAGACCGGAGTCAAAAGAAAAAGATGGCGAAAATCGGCTCATGACACGTACACTAACTTTTGACTGCATCGCCCACAAGAAATGTCTGAAGGTCTGATGAGCACCTATAGTTGGGAATTAAGAGTGAGCAAATGATTTATACAATTCTATTTGTTGAAGAGCCCTTATAGTATCTGGATTGACAGTCTGTGGCTCAAGCCCAATACCATGTACTATGGGGCCAAACAGAGCGTGGACAGTCAGGAGTGCACATGAAGAAACCATGCACTTAGACATGGTTTCTTTGGAATCTATTTCTCCTCTCATAAAAAGTCCACAGTCCACACTCTATTTGGTTGGAGAGTCTCCACACCCAAAAAATTGCATCAGGCCAATACAAATCTCAGGCGCACAGAATTTGTCGTCTGCCTTGTATGCATTAAGGGTTATGGTTAATGTTGTGAGGTTTCCTCTCTTTCGATTCTTCTTCACCCTGAAAAATCCTTACCTATACCATTTCGTCATCCTATTTATTTGACAAGACAACCGATATTTCTTCTGAAGTCATGCAACGAAAAAACTCATTTCAGTTTGGTAAAACCACACAAGGGTCTTTTTTGTCATCCGCCTGCCTATATTCCCTTCCGTTAATTTGATTTCTGAGTATAAACAAGGCAAGAGCTTGAATAACAGGTAATTCACTGAATAATGCACACATATATTATGCATATATAATAATCAATACAGACAAAGGAGAATTAACTATATAGATAATAATAGAGACCTCATAGGAATTATAATAATTATAAGTACATATATAGTCATATCTTTTTACAAAATATGGATAAATTATTACTACCAAAAAATCAAAAACATTCTAATGGGGATCACAAATTTACAAGAATCGATAGAAAGTTTCCATTTGAGAAATATTTCAAAAAATGCAAGCATACTAATGGCACTTAACCATGCATTTACCTTGTCTGAACTTAAATAATAAATATCTAAAAATGATGAGTGTAAAATACCAAAACGAGTACATAACCTCAAATGGGGAGTATAATTATGTATTTTGTTATACAACGTGACTTTCAAGAACACATACAGTACGTATAGACTGGTCGAACGGACATTACATGGACGTACATATAGATATAAATGATAGGAGTATACAAAAAACCCCATACTTGTATAAAAATCACATACATACGTACATACTACTTAATGTCCCATGCCATCATGCTGCTGCTACAGTTTTGGTTACAAAATTTGAATTAGCTCCGAAAGCTGAACATCAATTAATTGTACTGGAATTTGAAAACAGCATTACACCACCCACTCAGAAATTACTCAGAAATAAGCTAACACAACATGTAATAATTACACATTAATAAGCGTACGTTCTATGCTTGGTTGATTGGTGTTCCTGTGGACTACATTCCACTGTTTAACCACAACAGACAGGGGACGTTCATCATGGTACCCATTTTGATTTATGAGTCCCCTGTCAACAGCATTGACATTTTCTACTTCATTTTATTTCATTTTATGTAAATTTTCCAGCAGAAAATTCTGACTTATAGGAAAGTCACAACAATTCATATCTATGGCTATCTCCATGTATACGAGATTTAAAAAGCATCTGTAGCGGCTGTGCTCTGGAGACAGTACTACACTTGCATACTTTATATACAGAGTTCAAGCCATTTCATAACAAATTGAGAAATTTCCATTTGAAAGTATGTAGAATACGTACAAACGCTTTATGGCTTTAATTTCGAATAGTAAGGCAGTTTTACTATGAACAAATATACGGTGTTTCAACTATAGGTACTTTAATTTAATTTACGGAAAAGTTCATGCAGCTTTTACCATTTGTGATGTGTGATAGGCATTTCAAGCTGCAAGATGCGCATATGCTAATGCTGATGGGGACGGTGTTGCTAATTTAATTTATCATGGACTCTGTGAAGACTGTAAAGAGAAGAAAGGGAAGAATTACCCATTCATTTTGGAGTGAAACTTTTCTTAATTTTTTTATGCTTCATATTTTTCTCATTTAAACATACTCTTTCATTTTTACATTAAATATGCATAGATACCATAACTTCAACACAACAAATGTTTTTCTAACATTATTTCGACATTAATCCCGTACAAAAAAATGCCTTTTGATGAACTTTTTTGGTCACTAAATTTTATATTGCAATTATTGTCATAAAATAATATGTATGCCGAAGTCCTTAGGTTACAAAGTCAAACTCTTAACACCATGTTTTTGGTTTTGCGACTCGGTTATTCAAGCTAAATTTTCTCATTATCATCGTATTATTTTATCAATTATCATTTTTTGCAAGTTGATTTATTGATTTTAAAAGATTAATGAGACAACCTTTCCAATGAAACACTGGGAATACATGAAAAAGTCACTCCAATCCGAGTATTAAATGTTAAATACGCCTGAAAATTTCAACATATACAGCGTAATATGTATTCATAAAAAATACTTTAGAAATCTATAACGTTCAAAAAATGTCACTAGGACGGTATGAAGGTTTTGATTTAGAAAAAACCAGAACAAACTAATTGTAAAGTGTATGTATACAATCTCTGATGATAAAATGAGCTGACTGTCATATAAAAACGAAATAAATAAACTTGTACAAGAAAAATACTTCAGGTCAAAGTTCTAGCTCTTAGCTGGTGATATGCCAATAGTAAAAAAAGAGCAGATATACACACATATTTACGCAGTACATAACCAAGGTGTTTGCTTTCGGGTCAAATCTATGCCAAACTCGTAAACAACATCCTTCAACTTAGCTCCGAAAGCCCATAGTACAACAGTAATACTGGTACATGTGATATTGAAAATTGTGAGTCATATTGGCTTAAACCTTAATACACGTGTATCTCCTATAAAAGTAAGTCCCAAGTATCTGACTATTTTAACGTATATTCCTGTAGCTATATACATATAGCTAAGGAAAAGGATATATCCTTTGCCTTAGTTTAAATACGTAGAAACGGTTTTTAATATACAAGAGAAAAGTATATTATCATAGCACTACTTCCTTCATTTCTTTCTTTACTGTAGGCACAAGTGCAGTACAGTACTCTCAAAGATTACTTTACAAACTACCTAGTCCGTACATATTCGTGCATATAGGGTACAGAGAGCAACAGCCACGAGAAAAAAAACTTTACGTCATTTTGTTCATCACTATGGAATGGACTTTGCGTGATATACACCCATGCAGCATGAATGAACATACGTTGCCATCTCCGTATTTACTGAAATCTAACTTTTAATATAAAAGTGCAGAACTGGAGGAGACACCTGAGCATTTAGTGCATACGTATGTTCGTATATATACAACCCCACTACCAATTTTAAAACATTGTCTTTGCTGTCTCTATAAAGGATTTTGCTACGCTTAAGCAAATTTTCTCGTGTTTTATCGTTCATCACCCCATGAATGCATGTGTTTTTTTCAGTTTACTGTAAAAACTTTATGGGAAGTGTACAAATGCACGAATAAAAGAAATTTTGCAAGATATAACACGAACAATGTGTAACATGGTCACTTTAACTAGATTTTTTACTTATACACATTGTACAACGTACACTGTGTATGAGTACAACGTACACTTGTACAGTGTACGTTGTATAAAAAAATTTTTTTGATGCGGCACAAAAATACTAGGTAAAAAATTACATTACATAATTCCTTTGGATAAAGTACCAATACCGTGTCATTAGGATAACAAGCTGTCACTTTTGTATCTACTCACCTGCATGTAAATAGATACAAGCTTCTTCATGCCTTTTTTGTGTGAATTTCAATGCCGATAAATAGCTATCTTTGAGTTTTTAATAGTTATTTTAGGGTCACAACTTTTTAAAGGTATATTTGGCTTATAAAAAATTTAGATCATTTACCACATTATACAATTGCAATAAAATTGACGGTGAGAGTATGGTGAAACATGAGAGACATATGGAAGGGTTCCCTTTTAAACTTTTTAAACACAGGCGAGTTTTAACGCTACTCTGTACACATCACGTTTTATGAATTCAATATTAATCCATTGAAATGTGCAATATTTTGCTCGTCCTATAGCATATAACACAATATACTCCGTGTATGTATGTCGAATCAAGTAAATTGTAGCATAGTTTAAAGTTTTTATTGGTAAGAAGGATGGCTGTGCTGGATTAGAAGCGAACAATAAAATTACATGCTACTTTTGCTACCACGCCAAACATATACATCTATGCTACACACACTCTGTATGTACATTAATATATCCTACATTATACAAACAATATATACCTAGGTGAACGTTGTCAATAAAGAAGTCTGAGAGAGCAGCGAGGAAGATTCGTAAAGCTTAATCTAAATGTTATCCATTCCCTCCTTGCCAGGCAATATCTTTTGTTATATAGTGGCAATACGTACAGTAGATGCGGAAGTATAAATTCTTGTTTCATCAATTGTTAAGAGTTTGTTTTGGAGAGATGAGAGGCAGGCTACAAGAACTTTCAAAACCTTTGAGCTATATACAGTTTTATGCACAAATGTGTACCACACAATGTACAATTTAATATAATGTACAAAACGTTTGGATTTATTATTATAGGCATTGTACAATAACTTTTATAGGTACCTTTATGTTCCTGATACTTTCACAAACGAATATCACATCACGGAGTAGCAATTCTAACATGATGAGTCTTAAAACTGTAGCAATATTTTCTTTCCTCCTCTCTCTCTCTGTCTCCATGCCTTTGTCTTTTGTATGATCTAAATATGAAATACATATAGCACATCACTACTCAGACATTTCTCAACTTTGAAATCAATAGACGAGTAAACTTTTGTCATGATGCGTAATGTGTATGATACAAACACGGGGATGGACAGATAACGCCATTGTCATTTTAAAATTTTGTTATACTTTGGTTATTATTATTGCTATTATCAATCGCAAAGAAGAAAGAGTGACAACGAGGACCTATTTACAGAAATATTGGCATCAACCTTCTGTCATTTATGTTCATAAATACTGCCTGTGCTTACCTGTATTTCTTTATGAGCAAGTATTTTCCTTTTACTTTTTTGTACTGATTAGCACTAAAAGAAGTGAGGGAAAGGTACAGAAGATGTACTAGGTACTATACATACTACAACACAGACAGACTCTAGTACTTACTCGTATTTTGGGGAAAAAATCGTCTTCAACATGATACAAGATTAGGTACATGTTACGTAACATGTGACTGCGTGTAAGGATCGCATTTGTATGTATTTGAAGCATAAAGAAATGTGCATCAGAGCAATGCAGGATACTCTATTGCATAAGAGTACTGTAAGCTGCCTACACATAAATGTCATAGCATAGCTGACAAAGACAAGCATACACTATGCATACACATATACATAGCATCAAACTCTGGTCTACAGAAATTTACAACACACAAAGAGGAAAATACTTAAATATATATTTATTCAACACATCATCAAACGATATCATCAATTGGTTTCATTCCTGCTATTATAATAATAATCCAGTATATTAGTCGTACATTTCAAATGAAATGCAAAATACAAAAAGAATCCTTTTACAAATTTCACTAGATATTACCCATTTGCAAAACTGCTAAATATGCACTGTTTGACTGTTTCTCAAATTACAAAAAATTCGAAACGAGTATAAACCAGGTAAAAAAGTATTAGTATACTTCTTGTTCATTTTTTGACGAATATAAAAACATTAACAACAAATCGTGAGTTTTCCTTGATGGCAAAGTAACAGGAGCATAACAAATACTGAGGCAGAAAAAATATACTCAGTGGGCCCGTGCTATGGAACTCTTAGAAACACTTACGCACATTTGGTTTTGATTGTATATTTTACTGTGTTTTGAAAATACGAAGCCCTTCAATGCAGAAGTCTAGGCTTTGTGAATGCATAATATGGAAAAGGAGCTGATGGGGAGGAAAGATTTTACGAGTATTCTGGAATGTCTACAAACTACCTACGTATTTATTTACTACTATGTACTAAAACCGAGCCCTTTGATTTTTCATACCCATCTCGTGCAAACTCAATTTAGGTGCTTGGAAAGCTGTTCCTTCATAATAATAATAATACATAATAGCCCTGCTTACAGAGTCTCCCCTCTAGTTTTACTGCTTTCGAATACTCTACCTTTTGACTTTAAAAAATACATATTACACGAATCTTACCATGTTTTTGGTTTTATTGACAGTTCCTTCTTGCTTTCTTGTGTTTCAAGGCAGGAAAAAAAGAGTAAGGATTTAATCTGTTTTCTCTCAGTTCATAAAGACTGTACTTCTAACGTTAGCCAGGCATTGGTCACTATGATACGATAAAGAAACGTTTATTTATCCAGTGTACTGCCGAACATATTACACTGATTTCTTTTCAAGGTGGAAATGTGAGATGTCGGACTATTGACATCCCTGGAAATGTTTCTTTTACCATTATTTTACTGCATACGCCGAGAACCGATTAAAATAATGGCAGTATATAGAAATCAACTCCAAGTTCCTCTCATTCATTTTATTCCTGGGGATATACATAGGTAACTGATAGGACATGATGAACATATAGTGGCGATAAAATGACTAATAGAGTGTGAAATAACGTTGGCCGTTTTCTTCCTTTTCCTTAACCTTAACCTAAAGGAACAAGCTTATAGTTTCGTGGCGAAACTATAGAAAAAAAATTCGGACCTTCTGAAATACACTATGTAAGTAATGGATTTTGTAAACGGTCGGGAAACGGGACCTAAATGCAAAGGCAAACACCGTACTGTAGAATAGATGATTTTTTTTCGTTCACATAAGTTGTATTTCTTTCCCTCTCCTTCTTTTTAATGGAATAAAGTTTTTCCAAAGAGCATTCACATCATAGGTTTTTGACAAACTTAAAAGTCACTGTTGATCCTTTATAAATTGAATAAAAAAGAATACTCTTCAACCGCGACAGTGGAAACAAAGTGCACAATTTACGCATGACCGACTTCCAACAATAAATTTTGAAGAAAAAGTTGGATGCCTCACAAATACTACACATACACACATAGGTGGAGTATTTTATGCATTATAATTGTACTGTGCGTATGCATCTTTTCTTATTTTTTAACTTCCTACTTCGTAATACCCAAAGGAATAAAAATGACTCTTTCAAATTCTATCTCTATCAGTACATAATGTACGCTATACTTTATTCCAATAAAACAGCGAGAGGAGAGTTGAATGGATTCGTTCGCCAAAACATTTAAGATCTATAAAAAGATGTAATAGACATGTATTGTCCTGCCCAAGTCCTTACGCAAGAGTTGAATATGGAGGCGTAAACATGTAAAGAAAACAGAGGCACAAATACAAATATATGTACACACAGAGGATATGTTCATAATTAAATTTACTAAATTAATTTCGCAGCTGTGTACCGGTATACAGTCAATGTGCATACGTCCCTATTCCAGTGTTTTAAATTAGACAATGGGGTATTTACGAGTTTTAAGAGTTAAGTCTGGGTAACATCAAACATTCTCAACCAAATCTCACGGATAAATCTTATTCTGATGTGCAATGACTCTTCGGATTTATTGGAATTTTGATACGAACGATAATGTTTGTTTTGTAAAGATTTAAAGTATTCATAGAAACACATTATTTTTCATCTTGATATGTGAGCATTTAAGTAGGTAGATAGTAGATACTAGATACTACCCCTACAAAATTTTGTGAATGCATTTTGTGCACACTGATCTTACGTTCTAGTTTCTATTTTAAGATAATTCAAGCATCAATAGACAATAAATTTTGTTCCCTGGTACAACCAAACTTTTATTTTCTCTACTTTTACTACGCGCATTTAATCTGTAAAACCTCTCGCAAAATTATCATACTTGTGCTATAAAAACACGTCTATGTAAAGCTTTAAATAAAGGAGTATGTATGCATTCGAAAAAAATGACGACGTACAAATTAACCATCACATAGATATAGTTCAAGATGGAAAACATTCATCAAAGTGAACCCATATCATCCACTCGATCATCATTATTATTATATATGTGTACACTCAAGCAATGATGTTACTGCCTGGTGCAATCTGCCTGACATTGATTAAGAACTGCAAAATGTGTAATAACTGCAGTAACAAAATTTGCTAGTCAGGTGATGGTCTTGACCTAGAGTATGACTACGACAACCTAGATGTATCTGCATATATGTGTGTATTGTATTAATTCGACTGAAAAACCTGAAGGAATGAGAAAACCAGAAACCAGTCACTTTTCTTGAATTGCAACAAATCAAGTTTTCGTACGTTTATAAGCACAAATGTGTATACAGTTTTAAGACTACTGTTGTTTTCTTTAATGTTGAGCTAAATGAATTGAAAATGAACTCGAGATTTTTTTTTATTCAAGTACCTTATACTGGCCTCTCTCTCCTCAATAAGACATGACAAAATTAATTTTAATCACCACTTCAAGGAAAGTTTTTCTCGATATCAAAGGCCTTTTAAATTTGATCCAGTTTCTATCAGGAAACACAAAACAGCCGCGAATGTGGGCTGTTAGACATATATATATTGAATGTCAAATGCAAGCAAACAATAAGTTCTGTGTGTATACAAAAACACGAACGCAGTTTAAAACATTGAGTCTGAATTTAAATATACATGCATTATGTATATATTTTAGTTCATTTGGGATTAAGACAAGGTTGAATTTGGGAGTTAGTCCTTTTGCAAGTGTAAACCTTTGATATAGTGCAGTACTGATAAAGTCAAATTGATGAACATCGTACTTTTAACAAAATGAGACTATGCCTTTCCCACTGCACAAATGACCAAAAGGGCAACGTCCATGAAATGGCAAACCCTATACGGTGCACACTCATATATACGGCCTAAACAATCTTAATGCATCAGACAACTATGAGCGTATAATGTATAATGACATGTTCATCGCGAATCACGACTCATATACAGATAATACATAGTGCTTAGATGTATGATCCATACACATGAAGAACTATGTATAATGTAGCACGTTGATATATTAAAGGATTATATGTACACGTCCATGTAGGCCTTATTTTGTACCAGAGAGTTTCCTGGTATAATTGTCTGAAATCTGCCATCGTATTTTTCCTTTCCCATAAATCCCAAAGAGTCGTACAGTGAACTCCGTTTCAAAAAATCTTCAAGTAATAATAAAAATGCAATGTACGTGTATTGCACACATAGCCAGAATTGACAAAATGACGGCGATCTGGCGATTCGCACGTAACTTATCTAACATATGGGAGAAAATGGAGAAAAGTTTGAAAAGTTCTGGCTTTCAGGAAACGAGATAGCCGACTCCCAATGTTGTTTAGATATCGTCTTTGTCTCTGCATATATGTGTGAGTGTTGGCCCCGATTTTGTAGAGTTGGAGTGTAAACAAAATTCATTTCCCTGATGCTGCAACACATGTGAGTATCATATTCGTCAAATACAATCAACTTGTTTCAAACTCTCTTTCATAAAAGTAAAGAAGACAAAGAAAAATATACAACCCAGAAGTCTTTGACATGATGTTTCAGAGAAAAAAGTGGTATTAGAAAAAACTCGTATGGTATTCTATGTGTACTATGCACGGTTCAAACCATCATACAAATTCAAATTTCAGCAGTTTATACTTACCGTCATTACCCCTAACATTTTCCCCTCTAACGCACATTGGCATTCCATTAAAATAATGATAAAGAGGAAAAGTCACCGCTGTTTAACTAATTAACAAATTTATTGAACATTTAATAGATAGACATACCATCTAATCATTTTATTTTAGGACTTTCCTCGCTACATTTATCTCTCTCTTTTACACGTTTTTTAGTCATGCCTACAAACCTTTTACAATGTCTGCAAAACGTTCTTCTGACTGGAACTACATCACGTATATATAGGTTAGCTTAAAAGTAAAACTCTAATTCCAAATGCTTGTGCAAATTAAAAATGCGCGATATGCTTATCCCCGGTAATGTGGAGAGAATTTAGTGAAACTCGTGTGAACGTGAACCCAGAAGGAGTAAAGGAAAAAATTGAGTTCATGTGAGTAGATATCGTCCTCTATAAATACATTCGGTTGATGTAATGTGTCACACTCTGTGTGTGTATGTGTGTAGTTTAAAAATAGTTCCTCCTGTATCTACAGATGAGCCTGGGATGATTTAAAAAATAAAAGTAACTATTACACTTATTATATAAATATGCCGAACACAAACATGTATGCACACAGCAAACATGAGTTCTAAATTATATTTCTTTTACAAATACGTAGAACTTATTACAACTACTACAAATCAAATGTAAACGATATACATACGTTTATACATCTTTTCACTTCATCATGTGATGTACCAATAAATCTTTAACTTAATATGGAAAAGGTACACTACAGTAATATAATATTCACTCATTAAAATATATTACTTCGATCAGGTCGTATCAACTTTCTTGAATCGCGAATAAATGTGAAGTGTAGATTGCATACATACATATAGTTACCACTCCAACTCTTTACGTACCTATAAGCTTGAATAAGAGTTTTTACAAAACCTAGGTAGAGATAAAAAAGTAGAAGTGGGTAGATCTTTCCCAAACAAGTAACAGTTTTAATAATACGTACAATGTATACGTATTCATGTACGTATGTAGTATGCATACGTACATTACTAAAACAAATAATATGCATATATGTGTGAAACTTCCAGGTAATCTAACTCTACCATCGACAACAAGTGGAACAAATCATCTATAAAGGAATATAGAAATAATAAAGCTCTCACAGTTAGGGGATTTTACAAATTTGAAATTATATGAAGTATACGGTCTTGAACACCCACGGTTCATTATACGAAACGTGACTGCAACAAACCCAGAAAAGTCATCTCTGAGTCAAAACTCTATAGTGTTATGCACTCTAAAGTTAAATTTTGACTCAAGTTAGCAACAGCGAGAGTGGCAAGAGAACCACGAACTATGAAAACGAATCTATTTTTTAAAGCCCACATTCTCACTGACGTTTTTCTACACACACATGTCAAGCTTATCAAACGGAGTTAAATATTTATACATGCATTGTTACACATACATTTACCCTAGATTTTACAACGACATTATTTTGCAAAAGTATAAGAACGATTATAAATGGTATTAAAGAGAAAGAGAAAACAAACTTATAATGTACACACACACATAATATATAAGAGCTGGATTTAAATATACGTATATTTAGGTATGAATACTATATGTGTACATTAAAAAGATATATTTTTATTCATTTTGTACAATTAGTGCAGTAAACACTAACATACAAGAAGTAATCAGCCAGAACTGGCGTATGAAAGAACTGAGCCCGTTAAAAGCGTTACATCCATGCTTGACTCATTCTTCGTTCTTATCAAGAATTATCGAACGTTTTTACTATTGGTATTACTTTGTTTGTGCTATATACGAGGAGCGTCCGGAAACTTCCGATAAAGATTTAATATCTTTTTAAGGGACCAAAATCAGAAAACCTCTGTATATTTTTTTTCAATTAAGACTCCTTTCGGGTCTATGCAGCATGGTCATTTGGATGAAAAAAATTTGTAGCCTTCAAAATAAAATAATTTGTCTTAAGAGTCAA
>JAQIVE010006113.1:0-11959 GCA_034698285.1 Sminthurinus bimaculatus | reverse complement strand
CCAAGGATAGGGAATAGTCTTAGAATTGCACCAAAGTTCAAGTCTCAAACATTCGATCGCCATATTGAAAATCTCTCCACGCTCTTATTGTATTTTAGTCCCAGCCGACAATTAATTTGTCTGTGTTCTCTCTCTTTATTCTCTGATTCATCAAATAAACAAGGTAAGATAATTACTATTATTTCAATCATTAAATTGTCCATATTTAGTTGATTATATTGAAATGGGCTTGGAACCGGTGTAAATGTTGGCAAAAGAATAATCCGAATCCGAATTGTAATATTTTTTTTAACCGGATGAATAAAAGTCTCGTCTCTCTTGCATGTGTGTGTGTGTACTGTATATGCCTATAGTATTTTTCAATTTCAACAACCACTATGAATCATGATTAAATGATTAAAGTTTGTCTTTTTTAATCATACAAAACGAACTAAAACGATTATGAATTAACTTAATTACATGCCATTAAAGTTGCTGTTTTTTTTCAAAAACAGGAATAAAATGGGTCCACGTAAAGGAAGGGTACAAAAGGAGGAAGTTCAGGTCAGCCTTGGACCACAAGTTCGTGAGGGAGAGTTAGTTTTTGGAGTAGCTCACATTTATGCATCATTTAACGATACCTTCGTACATGTCACCGATTTGTCCGGAAGGTACTTAAAATTTTAAATTGTAAGAATAACGTTTTATTTGGAAATTACGATACCACAGTTTCACTCCGTGTAAATGCAATTCCAAATAATTATTTTAGAGAGGCTTTCGTTAACTAATACTCTGATTTAGCATAATGTATACTGTGTGTAGTCATGTTAATAATAAAATATATTATGTATGTCTGTCAAACATGAAAATTTATTCATGAAATTTTCAATTTCCTTTATAAAGTCAAAACACAGTTGTCAAGCAATGCCGGTATATTGCATAGTTAACATAGTTATGTAGTTTCCTAATAAGAGTTTGTGTACAGTGTAGTTTGGTTTGTAACTAGCAATAGTAATTATTGTTGTAACATTAATCAATCATTTTAAAAAACTACTTTGTTATCAATCTTAGTAATGTATTTTTGTTTCTCATTATTATAGGGAAACTATCGCTCGAATCACCGGAGGAATGAAGGTTAAAGCCGATCGTGATGAGGCTTCTCCATACGCCGCTATGTTAGCTGCCCAAGACGTCGCTGAGAAATGTAAAACTCTTGGAATCACAGCACTACACATTAAATTGAGAGCTACTGGAGGAAATAGAACCAAGACTCCAGGACCAGGAGCCCAGTCTGCTCTTCGTGCTTTAGCTCGTAGCAACATGAAAATTGGACGTATTGAGGATGTAACACCAATTCCATCAGATTCGACAAGAAGGAAGGGAGGTCGTCGTGGTCGACGATTGTAAATTTCCATCAAAATATTGGAACGACTTTGTAAGAAAACGACTATTAGCCAAATGTTCATGGATTATTATAATTGTTACTATTATATACCTGGAACACTATTACAGCTGTCAGTATACATATTTCATGAATCTTTGCTTAATGGTTAATAAATAATAAAACAATGGATTTTTAATTCGTTTGAAAACAACAAAATACAACACAGTAAAAACGTGAAGAAGTTGATACATTTATTTAATAATTACTTTTTAGTTTTTAATCAACGAAATTCTTTATATTTATACAATGCAAACTAATTATTATAAAATATCGTGATGCATAGAGACAATAATAGGGAAATTTAATAATTTTTTCGTTTACCGCATTCAAAAGGCCGATAAAATGAATTCTTGATGCATCTTACTTATGAAATGGCACGAATACACAATTAATAACGATGACGTTTCAACGTATGTAATCTGAATGAGTAGCCAGCATTTAAGAATTGCTCAAATTCACATTAGTCAGATTTTTCGTATATTTTATATTCATTATTTCATGTCATAATCCAATCATTACTCGTGTCTGTGAATCTGAAATCTGAATACCTTAGCCAAGGCTCTGAAAAGTGGAAAGTGAGACTTTTTCACATTCAGAAGAAGTTAAATGACCATGAAATGATACTGTAATATTTTTAACATTGGTAGTTAATGTTATCATAAAGTTGAAAACCTTTAAAATTATAGTAGTAGTTGTTTAAATGCCATTTTAATCTGTTCTTGGACTCACATTCGGTTTTTTTGAGTCTTTTTGAACACAAAAGAAAGACCTTGCCGTAGGCCTATAAGCTGCACGAAGAACTTGTGATACAAAATACAAAAGCCATTCAGCAGCGAAAAACGACAAAATTTAACTTTCTTTTTAATTTCCGATCGCTGCTTAACGTTTGTTAAACTGCTTGACTGAATTGTAAAAAATTAACTATAATTAGACAATCTGGTGCATCAATTCAAGTTTCAATATCTATACGTTGACAATACTCAAGAATCAGTTCTTCATAATGACTTCAAAAACTGGGTCCATTCCGTTCGGTAAGATAAAATCAAAATCAAGGTTTTTATAAAAAAGACAAGACTTTGAAATTCTAAGCATGTATATTTAACTTTAAATTATAATAATTTAAAAATGATTCGAAATTCGAACAGTAATTTTTACTTTTAAAATGTCAACAATAAAATTGCGGATATTATTCAATTACTCATTACATGCAAAAGTGTCAATTAAATCTTTTAATAGAACAATGTTAATGTTTATTAATTATTTGCTTGTTTGTTTTGTATTGCGTGATTATGACATTGTAGATTGTAGGCTTAAGATAGCAGCGCTACGCATTAAACCTTAACTATACCTTATAACTATGATGCTTTTAAAAGTATTTTATTCATTAATATATTGGACATTTTTTAATGTAAATTTACAGATAAGAATGGTAATGGTGATGGAGGAGCGGATGGAGTCCAACCACAAATATCTTCTGAGCAAGTCGCTCTGATGATGGCCAATGCTCAAAGGATGATTGAAGAACGAAAGCGTCAATTGGCTATGAATCAAATTCCAGTTCCAGTCGCAACAATTCCCACCATGGGTGTTCCAGCACGAGCAAGAGGAATGTTAGACCGAGGAATGGGTCATGCAGGTCGGCAATCATTTACAAGGTAAAAATATTGAAATATACATTGTATTTGTGTAACGGAATTTGGATCTTTTTATTTGTATTACTTATGTTACACAAGAAAGAAAATAATAGTTGTTGTAAATAATGTGTGTGCACCCAATTTAGGATGACGACTCCAGACCAACAGATGAGCATCACAATTCCTCCAGTTGTTCGCCAATCTGAATCGTCTACTATTGGAAGTTCGTCCCGTGCTCCTATCTTTGAAGGTGATAAAGCTCGTAAGCTTTCGGAACTTCGAGAACAAATTAATCAAAAGATTGCATCAAGTGGTGGATTCCTTCCAAAAATCCTTAAAGAAGATGGATCTATTGCTACTGGAGAGGATGCAGCTGCTGCTGCTTTGCCCCCAACAAAACCAGTTCCACTCTTATTGGATGAGTCAGGTCGTGCTATAGACACTACGGGCAAAGCCCTCTTGTTCCCTACCCATCAGCCAACACTCAAAGCCAATATTCGTGCTCAAAAGAGGGACAGATTTGGTCATCACATTGATAACAAATCCGTGGTTCCTGGAGACCGAAGTTCAACTGCCTTTATGGACGAAGCAGAGTCCAACAAATATTATGATGACCGTTTGGCTCCCGTTCCTCTCAAAAGCCGGAGTCGTGGTAAAAAGGGGTTGAAATTTAATGAGCCTGGGAAATTTGTGAGTCTTGCTCACCGACAGCGGATGCAAGCCCAACTTGCTCGTCTTCAAGAGGAAATTGCAGAGAAAGCGAGGACAACGGGTATTTCTACAGCCGCTCGCCTGGCTCGACTCTCTGGTGCTGTAGCCTCCTCAACGGATAAACACCAAGAATATATTCCACAAATGGAATGGTGGGACACTCTTTTACTCCAGGATAAGGATAATAATTCTTCTCATAATGAGTCACTAGGCTATGATTGTCCTATGCAAGATGTTAGTGTATCTAATTTAATAGAACATCCAGTCCAATTAAGATGTCCCACAGATCCCGTAAATCCTATTTATACGCCCGTCTATTTAACCAAGAAGGAAATGAAAAAATTGAGACGACAAAATCGGAGGGAGGCCTGGAAGGAGAAACAAGAAAAGGTTCGTCTAGGATTAGATCCCGCTCCTGCACCCAAAGTCCGAATGTCTAATTTAATGAGAGTTCTAGGGGTGGAGGCCGTTCAAGATCCAACCAAAATTGAAGCCCATGTGAAAAGACAAATGGCCTTGAGATATAAAACTCATACAGAAGCAAATCTTAATAGAAAGTTGACTCCAGAGCAAAAGAAGGAAAAGAAAATTAAAAAATTGACCGAAGACACGACGACGGGTGTAATGGTAGCTGTGTATCGAATCGATGACCTTTCTAATCAGAGTAAAAAGTTTAAGGTAGAAACCAATGCAAAGCAGTTATTTCTCACTGGTTGCATCCTCCTGTATCGAGAATGTAATGTGGTGGTGGTAGAGGGTGGTCCCAAACAACAAAAGAAGTACAAACGACTCATGATGAACCGAATCAAATGGACTGAGGACTTTGTCAAGGGGAAAGAGGACACGAGGAATAAGTGTGTTGTGGTTTGGGAAGGAATGACCAAGGCCCGAGTTTTTCAAGATATGAAATTCAAGATAGTTCAAACGGAGGAGCAGGCTCGTGACTATTTCAAGAAACATCAAGTTCAACATTTTTGGGACTTGGCCTTAAGTGGAACAGTGCTGGAAAATGTTATCGATGCTATCTAATATTGCAAGTAACCGCCTGTTTCTACTTCTATTTTATACACATGTTATATTATAATATATTGTTATTACCTATATTTTTTTGTTTTTTACAACAAAAGAATACCTTCATTATTATTATTCTATTAAGGAAATGAGGAAAAGTAATCACTATGTTACCAATTTTGTAAGAGGTTGGATTGCATTTTGATTGTATTGAGATAGTTGAGTTGTACTTATAAACTTTAACTGTACAATTATTGTATGGTATAAATACAGTAATTCAAAACCAAAACAGTTGTATGTTTAAAAGTAATAACAACTACTGTTAAATGTAACACCGATTTACCAAATTTCTTATGGAATAGTAATATTATAAAAAAAATTAAAAATTATATTCAAAATACCAAGTAAGTTATAATAATATCTTATTATTATTTCTACGTTAAAAATCGTATACATTATTATACATAATATTATACAAGCAAATATTATACATGCATGTCATGTATTAGAAAAAATATATTATGTATCATGTATAAACTATAAACAGTGAGTGTGAGAAGTGAGTACATACTAGGTACTTACAGGCATAATAAAGTTTATCAGGAATATAATGACATTGATTTTTTTGTGAATAATATTAATGGTACAGGATAATAATTATTTATTTATAGAACAATATTTTGTTGCTACATTACTAAGAAAATGTAATATTAAGATTGTAGCCCCTGCATTTATAATTTACGTGTAAACCATTTATTTAAACTAGACTTCCCTTTTTGTGTGTAGAATATTTTCGAAAAACGATTAAATTATTGCAATAAAGTGTCATCACGTATCAGAATTATTTATGCTTTATGACTTTATTGCCTTCTTTTTTATTGGGATATGAGTTGTCAGTTCATAGTGATGCAATTTATATACTCAGGAGGTTAGAGCATATCACCAATAACTCTGTATTTTTTATTTTTTATTTATATAGAATCATTATTAGAAAGTTTTTAAAACCTATCTTTACCAAAACCGTGATGCATCCTCAATCCTCAATACATAGTCTCATGTCTCATACTTTTGGGTTTTGAGTACTTTTGACAAAATATCATCTATACATTTTCAACGGGAGCAGGGAGGAGGGAGGACTAAAAACTGTGTTTTTTTAAAATTTAAATTATACAAAATATATTAAACGTCTCTACAGAAATATGCTCATAGGTACATTACAACTAAAATGCAATGCCAATGGAAACACAAAACAGTCATTTATTCATCATTCATGAATTCGGAATAAGCCAGATCATCAAATGAAAACTGCAAAAGGAAGTGCATGTGAGCTGTGAATAGTGGATACCTATTGTTTTTATTTTTCTGTTTTTTGTGTTTTATTAGGGGAAATAATATTATTATGAAGACGAGAGGAAGACTATGAGTCTAGTCAAGACGGATGTTGGAACGCAGTGGAGTACAAATTCCATTGCGGAATCTGCTGACGATGAGTTTGATGACGATGCCGCCTTAGCTTCTCCGGAAACGTGGTTAGGAAGGCGTGTCAACGCTCTGGTTCGCACGTACAGGGATGTGGACGATGATGGCGCGTCCTCCATGGAGTCATCCGGGTCCGATGACAACGACGGTGATAATGTTGATGTTGATCAAGATGAAACAAAAGAAGTCAAGATCGTTGAACCACGACTTATTTCCGATGGCTATGCCATCGTCACTTCTAAGGCTCAGAGACGACGGCTTAGATTTCAGAGGACATGTATCATCGTCTTTACTTGGTGCTTCCTTGGACTTAATCTTGTTAGTTTAATATGTCATAATAATATCATAAGTAATATACACTTACTTTCTCTTTAGTTTAAAAACTGCACTGCTAAAAAAGTAGCATACATAGTTGTAGCATTTTTAGCATTGCAAACAGTAGGATAAATATAAGGTGCTTCTGCATGTAAAAATTTATTGCAGTCAATTGTTTTAATAGTTCAGTTTTTATATATTTGTGTTATAAATACAGTGTATAATTGCAATAATGTTGGCGAACGGCATTTCTGTGGCTATGACCGGGAACAAGGATATGACCTTTGGATGGCGAATGTCCCTTCTGCCCTTGCTCATGGACTTTCACTATAATAAAGAGAAATGCATGAGTGCGCAAGCTATTGAAAAATTAGCGCAGATCCCATCAAGTCGGAATGTACCCATTGAGACTTTTTGCACAAGGTTCATTTACGATCAGTTTTGTGAGATTGAAGTCGGAGTTCCCAAGCTTCAGATTTTTTACTGTGTTCCGTCGCTATCCCTGTACGGGATCGTCGCCATCATTTTTCTAGTTCGGAAAAAATCTCGTCCCTATTTAAAAACACTGGTAAGTAAAAGTATTATGCAGTACGTCAATTCTTCAGTTTTTTCGTCTTTCCCGAGTATTTTTCTTGTATACTACATGTAATTATTTCAAATCAATTTTTAAACCTTTCGGATTTACGGGTATTATGGTATTGTCACAGATTGCCGCTCTCTCGACACTCATCATGTACCTTTGTATATTTTACTTAATTTATGTAGCCGTTGTGTATGAGAGGTCTTTGAGGAGGTTGAAACGAGTCATGGCCGAGGAAATGTATGTACAGTCTCCAAAAGTTATCACCCAGTGGTGGGATAATACTCAAACAAAGGCATTGAATTTGAGTAATTTCCTTTCATATTCATTGAATACACACAGTCGTTCTTGTTATTTTGCTAGTATGAGATTAACAACAATTTTGTAAAGCTTACTTTGCTGTCCATTATTTAAAAAATCACTAAAATACAGTTATTAAGTAGGAAATGGAAAAGTGAAAACACTGCTGTTTTTGGTTACACACAGGGAAAATGTTGCGGAATCACGGGTCCACGGGATTGGCGAGGAAAATTCACCAATGCATCTCAATCTCAAATCAATGAATATCCTTTATCCTGCTGCGACGGATCAGTAAGAAACTCGCCCCTTTTAATTTTAGTATCAACTATGTATATTATAATATGAAACTACATACATAAAATATTTCATATTTTTAACCATTCATGTTTCAGTCCCGTGCAATTAAAAGTATGCATATTATGGGTATTTTTATACTAGAAGTCTAGCTCGAAATGTAATGGTACAACTTTACCATCACTGAATGAGGTTTTTGATCACGGCTGTTATGATGCTGAAAAGCAAGTGATCCATTGGCACACAATCATCACGATTGTATGTCTCATAATTGGAGCTGTCACGTCGCCTTTCATGAAGTTTCTATTTTATTTCATTGGGCGTATTTCAAAGAAATACATTGGGTAAGCTCTAACTTTACTATAGCCTATAATTTAAAACTTTTTTTGAAAATTGAAGGACTATAATAATAACATGATAGTACTGTTGGTCATTTGTTCGTCTAGACAAAAATCGGTTAACTTGCGAACTCCTTTCATGCGTTGTGAAGCCTACGGAGATTTAGAGCTTGTGTCTTTTGACTTGAACCCTTTAAGCTGTCAAATGATTTTCTTTGGTAAAGAATTACAGCCTGGTGACATTATTAAGGCAAGAGTGAATCGAAATAGGATTTTTAAACTTGCTGTGAAAAGGAAACGCAAACGAATTGCAAAGATAATGGTCCGATCCTCTAGAAAAATGGAAATGAAGCCAAGGAAACGAACCGCCCCAACTGTTTATAAATTGGCATCCAATTTAGAAAACGGGATAATTCTTATCAACTTTTGATACACATGTATGCACTACAGCATATTACTGGAGTATACACATGCACATTAAGCCATCATATGTAATATGTATTGTTCCTTAAAAATTTGAGGGTTGCGGCTTCGGCTATTCGGCTAGCGCGCCATTTACTTTACGTGGTACTCTATGGAAATAGCCAAAACCGCAACCCTCAAATTTTTAAGGAACAATACATATAATATATAACTAGTAGATAACTTATGACCTCTGCACGGTGCCTTAAATTTGTTATAAATTCGTTTTGTGTACATGATCTTCTTTGTCTTCGACGAATTACGAATGCATCCGCTGGTGTTCATTCTAATTTATAATATTTATAAAACAAGGACTATGTACTATGTGCAAAATAACATCAGATTGTATAAATTATATGTTACGATAATATCTGAATAAATTTAAAATTTTAAGCATTTCTATTTTACAAAATAATTTTTATTGTCTTATCATAAAGGCTTAAAATTCCCATACTTTTAAGGTTTGTAAGTTTCGGTTATTGTTAATTCATTACGTCAACTAATAAGTGCCTCTAAATTCACTGTCAGTGGAAATATTAACTAACGACTAATGTTATATTGTTATAGTACATTATAATTTATAATAGGTTCGATTCGACTCAGATCATCGAATACTAGGAATTCTATAATTAACAATACACAATACGTGATATTTTTTATTTGTACATCATAAATCGTAAATACAATTTGTTTTCAAATTATGTCTATAACAATGTATTATTAAAATTACTACTCTCCTGCATTGTATTATCACAGGAATACACTCTACGCTTTAGTTGATTTCTTGGTTGAGATATACAAAACTACCTAATGTGTCTATAGGTATAGGGATAATAATAACAAATAATAATATGAAATAATTTGAAAGATTCAATTTTCGATTGTAGGTATTTAACAAGTATAAAATATAGTAGGAAATAAAACTATTTGTATTTGAAATGCAATAAAACTTAACAGTTTGTTTAAGTATGGGCGTATAAGAGATGTTATTACTATCAAAATATGGAACACTAGAAAGAAGTCAGAGTAGCGATAACTTTTTTCAATACTAACTATGCAAATAAGTAAATAATATTATTATGTAAAGTAACGAAAACATTTTAATTTATAAAACTTACTTTTAAACTGTTAGAATCTCTAATAATTTATCCACGAATTTCTTCTTGTCTTCTGCTCTCAGTTGTATAATTGAAGGGTCAAAACAGTCCAAAGCAACTCCATCCTCATTAACTTTTTCAGAAGTCTTTTCAAATGCTTTTCCAAAGAGGCTAAATAACAATGTTGCAAAAATAAAACAATGAATTCATTTCAAATTAGTACATATTTGTAACACTCAATAGTGTATTTAGTATTTAGGTGAAAAAATTTTGGGAAAAAGTTAAAATAAAATGGTGAGCAGCTTTGTGAAACCAATCAAATATCTTACTTTGCTGTAGAATCCGCGCTCAAAGGAGGAATTCCAATTAATAAATATAGGTCAGGCGTCTGAGGTGCAATCATTATTAAAGGGCTATCATGTACACTTCTCTTTCTTGTACTCTCACCAAGTGCTTGAAGTGTAAATTGAGCCAATAGTGAAAGAGCATTTGGGCTTGCAAAGTAATGTGAATTGACTCCACCCTGCAAATCAAATTAATTAAACATAATAATATATTATGATAACATAATACATGCAAAGGTACTTTATACATACATAGCTTTTTTCTCATTTCATTAGTTTCAAAAGTTCTTCATAAATTTTGTCAGTCTGATTGTATTGTTTAAAAACAACAGTTACTTACCTCAGACACATTGGCGACTAAAAGATTTCCTACTTGTGTAACGGTATTGGTTTCCATGAAAGCTTGAACTTGCTTGTATATTGCAATGATTAAATTCTTTGCACCTTCAATACCTTTTTCCAACTCTGGTAACTTATCCCTATTGGGGGGACAAAAAAAACTCATTATTGGAAAACTTAGGCGATGATAATATCAGAGAGTAAGACTATAAACTTTCGTAGACTGAAATAGAATATGCGCCAGTTTAATTATTATTATATTTTTGATCTAAGTTAACTTGTAAAATCTTACGAGGCTAAGCATTCAAAGGAGGCTAAAAATTTCTTCGAAGCGTTCATTTCTCGTCCGGGAGACTCTAAAATAGCCAGCGCGGCTAAATGGCAGTCAATTGCACTATATTTCTTCTTCAGACCGACTTGTCTTGTAAAACTAGGGATTGTGATATCATGTATGCCATACTTTTCAGACTTTTTGAGAATAATGTCTTTCAAAGGCTTTCGAAAATTCAAATCCATGCCTGAGAATTTTTGACGGACTTGAGCCAAGGGTAATCTGTTTAAACGTTAAATATACATAAATAAACAAATCTTAAAATGTGTTTCTCAAAAGTAGAAACTTGTGCAATAGTGAAAAACATTAACGCTCAACCGGGGGAATGAGTAACCTTGTGTAACCTAGAATACATAATATTGGTACACAAGTTTTTACATTACACATTCCGCGTTTACACGAAAATGCAGAATTGCACACGTTTTATACCAACTGAATTTGTTCCATTATGACTATGTATGTGTATATTTCTTATTTATCTAAAACAATAATGTAATTACCCAACTTCCGCCAAAAATTCATGAAATCTTTTTTCTCCATAAAATGTCTTGAATTTGCATGCAAAGTAAGGGGTCATCTTCATGCTATCATACGTTGTCCAGTGGCGATATAAAAATAGATTAATGCTATACAGGGAAAAGTTCAAACAAAATCATATCATAAATAATATCACGTTAAACGTAAATATGATGACTCTGAGGAGGAAAAATATGGTATACAAATATGTATAAGGGCTCAATCCGATGGATAATGTAAGCTTGTGTAGTGGCACTGGTACATTGTTAGATATTATTAAGTTTGTTTTTGGTAATTCGTCAGTAAACCCCCACGTAAGATACACGAATATGTACCAAGTGAACAACCTTACACTTCTCATCGAGGGAAGCCTTACATATATGAATAAAAATATGAGAAATTGAATTTTTTAATACACTATTTATTTTTGAAAATATTATATAGATACGCTGATATTATATGTATACACGTTTTTGAACTTACTCATTTTCATAGGATACTTTGGTGGAATCTCTTTGGATTTGTTGGGCATTGTTTAACTGAGTAATGTGGCTCTGTAGTTGATGAGCTAATAAAATGTAGTTTGCTCGCTTCATTTTACCCAACACGTAATAATCTGTTAGACCAACTATGGCATACCAACACAACTCAAGGTTTCCTCTTGTCATTGTCCATGCCACTTCCAGCATCACTAAACTTGACTGCATAAACAACATCATAGGTTCATAAATGGTAGCACTATTATTAATTATTACTTATTACTGTTATTACAGTTACTGTTATTG
>JAQIVE010006112.1:0-11960 GCA_034698285.1 Sminthurinus bimaculatus | reverse complement strand
TAGTTTTAGTTTTGAGGAAAATTGTAAAAAATACCACGACAACGGTTTTTTATGAATGGAAAAAAAGTACAAAAAAACTAAAACTAAAATAGGGTAAAGTTGACATGGGTTTCCCCTTAATATGTTAGTATATATTATTTAGAAATTGTCTGACGGTAAAAAATATTTTTCATTTAGCATTTTTTCCCCTGTAGTCATATTCAAATACAGGGGAAAATATAATGGTATAATGTTATATGTAATGGTGTTGAATTTCATTGAATTTGTACATTTAGTACATTATTATAATATATTTTGTATTTTGATCTTGTAGGGATGTGAAGCCCTCAAATATTCTCGTCAACTCTCGAGGAGAAATCAAAATTTGTGATTTTGGAGTTTCAGGCCAGCTAATAGACTCCATGGCCAACTCCTTTGTTGGCACACGGTCGTACATGTCGGTAAGCAGAGGGAATCAACACTAATTGTGATAGTCTTCAAAATTATGCATGTATATATATATAAAGGCTAAAGATTCTTTACATGACATATAAAATCTTTTACACAATGCTTATTTCTTGCTTTCAGCCTGAGCGCCTTCAAGGAACACATTATTCAGTAGCAAGCGATATTTGGTCACTAGGATTGAGTTTGGTCGAAATGGCTCTTGGAGTATATCCGATACCTCCACCCAATCATTCCAACGGTGCAAAGCGTGAGTTTAATAGTTTGAAATTTCGTCTAAATAATACATATAGGTATATATTATGTATGACGTACTCTTTAAAATGAAAGGTCATGAATTGTTTATTTTTGTTTTGTTATATAATATTGACAATCGAGAAAAAAGAAAAGGAGGGAGGGAGTATTTTTATAATGTTTATTATTTTGTTTTTTTATCATACAGCATCTGGAATGGCAATTTTTGAACTATTAAACTACATAGTCAATGAACCACCACCGGAATTACCTCCTGGTCAGTTTTCACCCGAGTTTGAAAACTTTGTCTCTCGTTGTCTCCAAAAGGATCCCTCGTCTAGAGCAGACTTAAACACCCTGACTAATCATCAGTGGGTGAAGAAATGGGAACAAGAAAATGTCGACATTGCGGGATGGGTCCAACGAATAGGCATGGAATTTGGTACGCCATCAGAAAATAATTAATCTTATGAATGATGATGAACTTCTTTCTTTCCTTATGTATATATATATTATATTACAACAATAATCCGTGTATACTGTATACATTATACATTAGGTACACATTAGGTAGGGAAAATTATGAAAACTTTTGCGGAAAAACAAATTTACGCCATCTCGTAATTCGTCGTCTTTAAATATCAAAAATCACACTGCGTCTAATTGTGTTTAAGTAAAAAATATTCCACGTTTTTATGAAGCCATATGTTTAGGAACATAATTTAAATATATGTGTCAGTAAGTAGTTGCTACATAATATGTAGTATGTATGTAGTATGTACATCTGGTACTTTTAATCAATCATGAGTCAGTTTTGTAGTTTTCGTAGTCCTTTTGTCGGTTCGGCTTTCATTACCAGTTTTATATTTAGCTTTATAAACATGTGTAGTAAAATCGGTAAAATTTCGCAAAACAAAGAATATCGGTGGTTCAATGTTATTAGCTTAGCTTTCTATAAAAGGTACCTAAAAACCTGAAAATATTATCAATAATGATTTTTTTTTGCTCCAAATCCTTTTTATTACATTATTTAAAATATTTAAACTATTTAGGTTATATATGCAGATGCACTCGATGTGGTTAAAACAAAAGAAGGCTAGTATTCATCAGTTTCTGTCCGCTTAGAAGCTTATAGATATTTATAGAAGGCATTATGTGTTTACGTTATTAGTTATTAGGTTTTGATTTTTTACGTTAAGAAGGAATCCAGGAAAATGCGAGAGAAGTTTAGCAGAATTTCACATATGTGTTTTTTACTATGATCCAGAACCAGTGTTAAAATTTATAGAACTTGCAAGAGTTACCAAATTATAAATATATATGATGTGAACTATAATATACGTTGCTGTACCAAAAATAATAATAATGGTAGGAAATGTAAAAAAGTGAATAATAATTTTTAGGCTTTCTTACTCCTAACAAAATTCTACTCGGTCATAATAACAATTTTTTAATCAGAAGCCAAACGTATATTACATATACATATTTAAAACAAAGTATTATGTAATATATTATCTATTGATAGTAAAATAACAAGAACACAAGGAAAATATATTTTCTACCTAATTCTGCTTCTGTAACACTGTGAAATATATGAAATAACTAATATAATATATCTATACATGAACTATAGATAAATGTGTCACAATGCAACTTAAAATCCTATAGGAATAATCACGATAAAATACAGAGGAAAAATTCTTAATATAATAATATACTCAAGCGGAACATCTTGGGCAGTTTCAGGGGAAACGATTATGGTCATTATCTATCTAATCTGTGTATTCTAAATTCTAAAACTTTCATACTATCGTGAATATATTATATTATTATATTATCTAAGTACAATGTAACTCTACTTATGTCTATCTATTCTATAATATATATAAATGGCTATCAATTTCCTACACAAAAACTCAAGTACTAAAAATTATATTAGATTAACTATCGAATCAAAGCACAAATAGTTTAAATAGTAGGAATAACGTAAAATTTTTAAAATGCGTTAGGATATATCTGTGAATGGCATTTACATTATGTCTACCATTAGTGAATTTACTCAATATCATATTTTATTCTGGTATAAATAGCTGAGCAGTGTTTTTCCTACATCAATTCTTTTGCCCCTACGAACTATGAAGAAAAACGAAAACCGCATCTCGAGTTCTAATGTATTTGAGATGTGCTGTTCCTTTTGTGGATGTGTATTATGCAATTACTGTGTTTATTGAAATTATTATATCGCTAAAAATGAGTATCGAATGTAAAATTGTTTTTAATTTAGTTATTGTAAAGTACCATATAACTACTATATTTATGTACTTACGGTTTACATCACCAAGCATCTTTCTCCTAGAAGCATATTATGTAAAAAGGAAAGTCTAATGAAATTATTATGTGTGCTAATATTGAAAATTTCAAATTACATTATATTTAAAGATAGTTATTATATTATTGTAATACTTACGATTAGATAGGTAGTTTAGCATCTCATTATTACGATGCAGTAGATTGTGATGTTGATTATATAATTTATGATTTTTAATTCCAAACCTCTCCTCCACTCTTTTCCACTATCCCATGAACCATGCACCACCCCCGACCCCATTTTGCAAATACTTCAAAATTGTCCGTAAATATGAATTTAATTTATTCAATTCTCTCGTATTTTTTCAAGGTTGTTTGTATCTGTAATCTGTATCATGTTTTGTACATCATATTGTATGTAGGAAGGAATGTAAGAAAGGAGACGGTTCACATTTGTATTTTCCATGATTATTTTCCCTATAATACGTACCTGTATCCTGCTGAAACCCCATCCTTTTTTCCCTAGGATTTATGAATTATGATTTATTTATGATAAACGGGAGACGTTATGTGTATGTACTAGCATAAAATGTAAGCATGCCTGTCTTATTATTCCAATGTAATTTCAATCTTTACATGCGTTTAATATTATTATGTTCTAGTTGTCTGCTGTTTTTTTACTTTTACCTACATTCACTATTATTTTAGTCACGTATACTAGAAATATGTATAAGCATAGAAATAGATATATACTAGTGGCAAGTGAGAAAACGACGAAGAAAGTACATGTAGAAAGTAAAGTAAGTCGTAGCAGAATAGAAAAGGAAAAAGAGTTAGTTACTGCAGAAAACGTTAACTAGTAAACATACCTATAGGTTGTATTACATTGCATAGTATTATGATACCTATATTATTCATATTTGTATCTATATGTGTACTATGTATGATAAGATTAAATACTTAGCTTGTTTATTAATGTTGTTAAACTAAACTACGTAAGTATATATTATGCTAAAATATTATATTGTTAATTATAATCTAAAGACTGTCTCCTTTTACTATAATCGAAATACACTAAATATTAAATAATGTGAAACTGTACTGTCAACTTTGCTATGTCATTTGAATTATGAATTATTATAATATTATTATTATCTATCTACTATCTATATTTAATGTATTTATCATAACATTCAAATTCTGTATTATGTTTTATAGGCGGAATTAGTGTAGTCTATAATAATAAAACGATACGCAGGCAAAAGAGAAAAAGAGAGAAGGGAGTGCGTACTGCGTATAAAAGGTTGATTGCTACACACATTATTAATATTTAGTTTAATTTAATCAAAACTATACTATAATAGTATAATAACAATACTATACAAATAATCCTCTGCTATAAATGGACGTAATAATTAACTATCCATATTTTCCTTCATGTATCATTGTGTATAAAATATGTGCAAAAGAAAAGTCCCCGAATATCGTCTGTGTAATAATAAAACATTTAAAATAAAAATACATACGCGTGTAATTATAATCTACAAGAGTGTGTAAAGAATAATTCGATAATTATTGCACGTTGATTTCATATCATGTCGCTTGAGGAATAATTAAATACGTCTTTTGAGCCGGTAGTAATTGTAAAACTTCAAAGATTGGTAGAAATAGCATAATTTAATATAATATGAGTATGTATATGGGGTTAAAGTTAGGATAAAGGTTTTTCCTTATCGTTATTTTACATCTTTAATTGTGGGAGTGTCCAGATGTATAGTGGCTATTTTACACATCTCAGCCAATTTGAGTATATTGCTAGTTACACTAGTCATTGATACTTAGGTTTCAATCAGCTTTTATAGCTAATATATGGGAAAGGTTAACTTTTATGCGCTCGTACCGATATAAATGATACAAAAATATAAAAAGCCATGTGTCGCCTCTTATCTTTGACACTAGGATATTCGCAACGATATTGACAATATACCACAGTGAAAATGATATAAAATCTTATAATATTTTTTGAATGTTGTAATAATATTGTAATAATGCCCCGTGTATTCAAATATTTAAGGAAAATGTCGAAGTGAGAGATAGAAAAAGGATGAATGTTATACAAAGTAAAGTAAAAGCATACATGTGTAGGACTGAAAGGAATGATACGGATATACTATTATACACACCCACAATAATCATCAAAGCTGGTTAGCTGTATAATATATAGTTAACTTAGTATTTATCGTTAGAAAATTTTAGATTCATATAAAAAGGTCCAACTTTAACCCTGACCTTTTGGACTGTGACTGATTAACTCAAGTCTGAAAACAAAGAAGGAACTGAAAACTTCCCTTTTGTGTGTGAGCAAAAGTATATAGAGTATAATGATCAAAGATAGTACATAGAAACATAATATGTATGTGATTGCAAAGTCAAAAATAATTAACGAGTGTAGTTAACCTATGATAAATTGGTCCATCTGCGCTGATTAAACGTTTATCAACCGTAGACTTAACTTAATATATTACACATATTGATCTGTATAGCATGAAGCATAAATATGAGCGTACGTGTCAACTATCCCATAACATGCAAATTGCAAATATTTTTGCAGATATTCCTTTTAGTTTACTCAACTTTTCTATAACACATTTAGTGCGATTGGTACTACCGAAATCGAAATATTTATGGATACACCGGTACATTATATGCACTTGAAATACATTATAAAATATTATATCAGCAGTCAGCAGTGATTTCTCTCGTTTCTCCGTCATTTTCCAAGCTTTGATTGTTTCATTTTAGGATTAAAAATACAGATAATTATGAAGCAAATGGAAAATTTGCCCAGATGAGACTAAAAATGATTACAAGTTGTGTTTACCCCGCAAGTTAAAAACCACTTATGCTTGCATTTGTCTTGCGTCACAGGAAAATTTTCAAGAAAGAAAAATATTATGAAGATATTATCTGTGTATAAAATTGGTACGCTGAAAGGAATATTTCGCAATCAATTTCCAAGCTAAAACATATTTAATATGTACCTACCTAGTATATTCCTTGATCAAATTGTAAGTTTGCGATAAATGATGAGCAATGTTTGTCAAAGGTAATATTGATCAGAGAGTGTTCTTGGTTTGTTTCGTACAAACTTTTACGTAAAAAAGGATGCTTACCAATTTTTCACGACGATGGCTGTCTTCGTGCCTCATAAAATGTATCATGTTATAAAGTGTGTTAAACATTTAAAAGGAAAATTAGCTCTCACTACATAAGTAGGTATAGTAGGTATAATATGTAATATATTTAATCAGCAAAAGTATGTACACAAAACCTTCTTTCTAGTTTCCAAAAGATGCAAAAAAATGCACCTAAAATCTAAAAGTATGTTAATTATTGATGCTTCTTATATCCCTTTTAATTACGACAGGACAGAGAGAGATAGGCTAATAGTCCTACAGTAACTATATATTATTCCGTTTTGGACATTTACTGATAAAAAGGACGGATTTTCAAAGGACAAACTGAGACATGAAACATATACTTAAGAAATGAACAGCATTTTTTCTTCCTTATTACTCAAGTCTTCATATCCTTTCACATAGTAATAGTCCACTAGAGTCTCCTTCCAGTTTAATGGTGTTCGGTAATATTTATCTTGATATTCTGTTAAATAAATATTCGTCCTCCAAAATTTAACAGAAAACTGAGTGTCTTCGAATTTTCGGTATAATAGTAACATAGGAAGACCTCATTTAAGTGATTTTTTTTCTGTTTTACTACGCAGAGCTTCCTCTTTTCTCATTTCCAGTCTTCAATCTCCAATCGTAAAATCACGTTTCTCTTTCATGTTTTCACCCAAGTTCCGCCTGATACCTCCATTCGATTCCCAATACTTTTTATGTTATATGTATGCACATGATAATATTGATAATCTTGTATAAATTTTATCGGAAACGATGTACAATATAATGGTAATATCAGCATGTGTATAAAATACTTGTGAATTTTTATCATTGATTGAGAGAAGGGAGTTAAAACAGCTGCATTTAGTATATTCATCCAAAAGGAGGAGACAGGAGAGAGCGATGAAAAGTTGAAAAGAGTGTTAAAATGTACTTCAATCACATATTGAATATTGGTTTAGTAGATTCAATATTGTTAAAGTAATAGTGAGACTTATTTTTTATATTATAGTAAAAAAATGGAGAGACAAAAGTCCTGGTCATGTGATGCATATAGAAAAGAAGCAATAATTGAAGAAAGTCCAATGTTTACTAGGATTTGAGATAAGAACCTGCAAATTCGAATCATCATTATAATACATGAATTGATATTAACTATTAATTATTGAATACTTTATTCGAATGTCGAATACAGAAGTACACAATCTCAAAGTTTTTACAGTATGTATCTTGCTTTAAATCTCGCATCTTGTCGTTTCGGAAAAAAAACGATGAAAGGACAAATTCCATGACCAGAAGAAGAAGAAGAAGCAGAAGAAGAAAATTTGAGATAAAAATACAGTGGACAAAAGTCTCTTGTGTGTTCTCATTTAATTAATCTTACGAAATTCTACAACCTCTTTGGATCATGATCATGCAGACTTGGGATGTTTTTTACGGAGATAAGGTTTGTCAAAAGTGTGCAGAATTAAGATAATACTTTAATAATATAAAGTATACATAATATATTTTAGAGTCGAGAGAGGCAGATACAGATTCACAGAAAAAAGGGAAAATTTGACGAAAAAAGGAGCAACAGTTGGTAGTTGTAGCCGTATCTGTGCAAGTAAATTACGATTATGATAGTATGACAAGTTGGAATAATAATTACATTATTTTTTCTACATGATGTAGAATGCGAATGACGTATTTTCCGTCCTACTCTCTGGCCTTTTACCCTTTTTGTTCTGTGTGTGTGTGTGTGTGTGTCAGTACAGTATCTGCAGTGTACAGTTAATGAAACTCAATAAATTCGATTCAATATACATAGAAAAAAATACAAACGCTGATTAATCAATCAGTGTGGCCTGGCCAATGGGTGTCCAAGACCATCTTTAATCTGACCAATCCCTGATGGAGAACATGGACGAGGCTTTGAGGTTGGGTCGAATCATGTGACAAAGACGACGGCCAAGTCGAATTCCAATCCAGCTTTTACGTAGATACTTACATACATTATACATTATATCATTGGGTTGAGACAGGGATAAAGCTGAGGAAAGGTTATAGAAACGTCATTCCGATGACCCGTCGACGACCAAGACGAAGGAGATGGACACACACACACGTACAAACTATGGATGTATATATGTAATAATGTGAGAATAAATGAGGACCTTTCGTCAGAACGCCAGGCCAAGCCAACCCTTTTCGACTTGGTCAGAAGTTATATAAAGAGGTCTGATGGAGTTCAACTCGTTCATTTTTAATCGCTGGCCACTTACAAGATCAGTCAAACTACTGTCTTGAGCCACTGCCTACTTTTCCTATAAAATACGCTTTATAATTTATTCATTTATTATACTAAAACTTGGAAAAATATTTGTGCTTACTTAAATATATACAAGTAGTACGTACGGAGTATAGAGTTTGGAACTTAATTCTTTTGTGAAAAACAATTCAAGAAATAAAAATGGTGAAACTACAGCCCAACTCGGAACTGGACAAGTTAGTGTGTGTCAAGGATTTTGCCTATGAGGCTAGTCAAAGATTAGGGCAAAACGCCTTGCAGTTCTTTCGAAGCGGGAGTGATGATGAAGTTACCCTGAGAGAAAATTCACAAGCCTTTCAAAGGTTCGTCGAAAAAACAATTCGAATATATCTATTCAGAATTTTTGTTTGTGTGTTGGTTTTGTTTCGTAACGTTTAATTTAACTGTCTCATGTGTGTTATTAATAATTATTAATTATAGATGGAAAATAATTCCAAGAGTATTCAAAGACATCTCCAAGAGACGCCAAAGTACCAAAGTATTGGGGAAAGAGGTGAAAGTTCCACTTGGTATGTCTCCCATGGGATTTCAGAAAGTTGCGGACCATGAAGGGGAAATCGCTAGCGCCAAAGCCATGGCGGCCGCAGGAGGAATATTTTGTCTGAGTACTTTTAGTACAGCAAGTATTGAAGACGTGGCCAAGGCCATCCCTGAAGGAAGAAAATGGCTGCAACTCTTTATCTTTGCCAACAAGGCAATCGTCGAGTCCCTGATAAGGCGAGCTGAATCCAATGGATTTGAAGGTAAATACATCATTTATTCATTTTATTTATTCATTTTTTTGAATATATTTTTGAAAAAAAAATGAAAAAAGGCCTAAAAAAGAGAACTTTTGCAATTCATTTAATTTTATGATTCATTTTTTCCTTGTAGCTCTCGTCATCACTGTTGACGCACAACTGGTGGGAAAGAGGAGAACTAACGCTCGGAAGCCATTTAAACTACCATCACACTTGAAGGTGGCCAACTTTGACCCCATGGTGGGACTACCAGAAGGCACTTCTCTACCTACCAACTTTTCAAATATCACCCATCTACACAATGAACTAGATTTCCAAATGACCTGGGACCTTATTCACTGGCTCAAAAAGTATGCCTGAGCACTTATATTCATACATACATACCTACGTCAACCATCACTATTGACTTTGAAAATTTAAATTATTTTTTAAAATATTTAATTAATTAATTTTTATTTATTTTCTTTTTAAATAGAACCACAAAACTTCCAATCATCCTAAAGGGCATTCTTTCACCAAAGGATGCCGAGCTCGCTGTTCAAAATAAAGTTGCAGCCATCTGGGTTTCAAATCATGGAGGAAGGAGCTTGGACTCGGGTGTCGCAACTGTAAGCTAATCTACAATATTACTAGAACTTTATCTATACTTACATAAATAACAAGATAAAGTGATGAAAATGAATAAAACAAACATTTTATTTAATTTCAATTAGTCTCATGATTGATTTTTTTTCTTTCTCCCACAGATTGATATGCTACCTTTGATTCATGAAAAGGTTGCGGGCAAGTGCGAGGTGTACATTGATGGTGGATTCTCAAAGGGGTCCGACGTTTTCAAAGCATTGGCCCTTGGTGCAAAGTAAGTTTGCCATATTTTCATTCAAGTAGTGCATAATACATACAGTTAAAAAGTTAAGCCTGTCTCCCATTTCAAAACTAATTACTAATCTTAATATTTGTTTGTTCTTTTTTTAGCTGTATTTTCTTGGGCCGTGCATGTTTGTGGGGTTTAGCTGTTGCTGGGGAGGAAGGAGTCAAGAAAGTACTCGACGTTATAACCCAAGAATTGGACCATACAATGGCGCTGAGCGGTACCAAAACCATATGCGAAGTTAAAGAGTCCGTAGCTCTGTTAACAAATGGCCCAAGTTTACGCTGTAACTTGTAAAAATTAGAATGCACAATATGAAAAAATATATTCCATAAGTACATTATGTAGTATCAATACTATAACGCTAAAAATGTTAAATCGCAATTTTATAAGACTCAGGACGGTAACAGTAAATGTATCTCAGTATAATGTATAATATTATGTAACAAAAGTATCAATAATATAACTAGCTATTATAAATTAACGACTCGTATATTTTGTATTCACCTATTTTGTACCTAACTTAAACAATTCAACATATTGCTCGCGAAACTCGACGGAAAAAAAGCTATATTGTACGCACGAAAAAAACGTTAAAATGAATAATAAAGTAAAAAATAATGAAAATGAAACCTAAAGTATTATTGACTCAAATACCCATAATGCATAATATAATAGAGATTAGAGATGATATAAAAAACGCATTGATCATAACGCTCATAGTTATTTTTTATATTTTGGTAATATTTAGAGGTCAACTTTTGCTGTTTATTTTTCATTTTGCATTTATAATATATTTTTGTATAATGACATAACTTGTTATAATATTATTCTTATATAATAATTATATTGAGATAATTCATACGCAGTCATTTTCCTTATATTTCTTTTCATTTTTGTATAGATACTTTCAGAAATTTGTTCACCTATTTACAATTTTTACAACATCATAATATTATTATGTAACAATAACAAATAGTTATTATTATTACTATTTGTTTATATACAATACACTTTTTATTTACACCAAAAGGTTTTAAATATAGAGGTAAATAGATTTAATTTTAAGCATATTATTATTCTGTATAATAATACATTTATGGACAAATAACATTGAGAGAAACTACATACTAATATAGGAGATATCGTAATCGTAAGAAAATGATTATATAGATACATATTATTATATAATTACCTAAAATAAATTAAATAATAATAAACTTAAAAGTCGAGACAAACAACACCGACCATTTAAATGTTCCATACATATAATATATATACAGTACTATCTAATATGGTCTGGTCGTCCGTATATTATTATCATAATTAGAATTTATTTATAGTTAGACACACAATTATCTAAGTATTTTTCTAGATGAATGAATTCACAAATGCTCGTCAATAATGTTCTCACATTTTTGATTACTTACAGTAGGGGTAAACCATCGACAATTCAAAGACCTCTGAATAGGGTCTGTAGTCTGTATATATGGTAGGAGTTTTTTTCTGAAACCCCTGGCAACGTAAGTATCTACATTTTTACAGAGTTCTATAAATTACGATGCTTTACCCAGAAATACACACATACATATAATATGATATATATTTTATGTTTTTGATCACTAGTTCAGCATTTGCAAGTCCAAGTTGATACGATATTAGTACTTTTGTAGAGGTACAACTAATGTTTCTATCATTATATTTTACATTATATTGTTGGTTTTTACGTATGTGTATTCATATAATTTTATATTGTTCCAACTGTTCACAGTATACATTTTTTTCTCTTTCTATGCATCGATATACTTCTACAGTTACTAAAAGTATTTTTTCAAAATATAAATATGATATAGATCAAATTTCGCTTTCTC
>JAQIVE010006111.1:0-11960 GCA_034698285.1 Sminthurinus bimaculatus | reverse complement strand
AGTACCATCATAAATTATCAAAAGATATTTTTTAGAAAAAAAACAATCAAGCATACATAACCACATTTATCATGAATAACCTACATTTTCCATGTCTAATACGCACAAACTTTCATTATATGTACGCTCATACAGAAACATAATGCAGAAATATTTCGCTCTTCTCGTTCTCTAAAGAGATTCCAATGCCAGCTACAAGCTACATACATATACATACTATATACATACATATGTATTTAATACGTAATATAATTTTCCCTCGAAAATATCCAACTAAAAAAAATAATAATCACATTTTTCTAATTTTTTCTTTACTTTAATGTAATTCAACTATATAAACTACTACTGTATTCATGTAGTATGCAAGATTGGGAAACCTTAGTTGGACCTCAAATTTTAAGCCCAAATCTTTGATGACATTTACAATTTTCCTTCAAAACTGAGTCCTCAAACATGGAAAATATAGGAAAATGGTGAAATATTCAAAATTTCCAAGTTTTTCATCATATTTTACGTCTTGAAAAAATCCGAATTTCCATCATAATAATAATGCTCAATATGATAATACTATTGCAGAATATTATACAAGAAATCCACAATAGGAATATCATACACCATGTTGAAAGATATGGCAAAAAACGCAAGAAAAAAAAGGAGTATGTACAAGAGAGAGAGAGACAGAGAGAGAGAGAGAGAGCCAAAGCGAAAGCCAGAGCCAAATAATGAGCGACCAAAAGAAAAGATGATGATGGAATAATTGTCAAAATGGCGAGAATGCGTCTTGTCTGTCTTGTAAAAATTGGAATTTAAGCTTACCTTTTGTTAATTGAACGAGTTGTCCGACTTTTGTCCTTTGTTGGGGTCAAATATGACGGTAAATCTCGGTTAAAAAGATGAAAATCCTTTGTTTTCTAAATAGGAAAAATTGATCACAAGTATAAGTACACACACACTCTCATTCACTTTAGTACTAGAGACGCAGGCAGCACAGAGCACAGCAAAGTAAGTACAAAACAAACGGAAATATGTTATGTTCAGGTTTCAACTTGAAAGTACAGCCCACAAAGACATGGGAATGGACGAATGGTAAAGGCCTTTACCATTCGTTATCCTCGAAAGTGCGCGAAGCAAGGGTGGCGAGGAAAGCTTTTGAGTTTGCTTATACACATAGCGAATGTAATTCTCTTCAACGTTAGGCCTATATCTAGTGTGTACGTATGTGTGCTGAGAGAATAGCGTCTGTTCTCCTGCTTTGAATGTAAGGGGAAATACAACACACGAGTCGATGACTATGGTCCCCTATCTAACTAACGAGTAGCATGCAGAGGTCGTTCGTCTCCGATTTGGATTGTGCATTTCAGGAATTCGATGGTGCCAATATCTCGATCCAACAACCAAGTTTAACATTTTTATTGACATGGAAAGGTTTCAAGAGTTTCACGAGTTTCTTGACCTTTAGGTCATACATATTTTAGGGGTCATCTGGGGGGTTTTGAGAGACAATTAATGACACCATTGAATTTGGCATAATATTCTGCATCGATTAGCCTTTTACACATTTTTGAAATTCAACTTTAAATTTTTTTTTTCACGAGTCTAGAAAGGTATACCCCCGGGGCTTACAAAAAAATGAAAAAAAATTGAAAGTTAAATTTGTGTAAAAAGTTAATCGACGCAGAATTTCATGCTGAATTCAATTGTGTCGTTAGTTTTCTCTCAAAACCCACAGTTGACCCCTAAAATATGACCTTTAAGGCCAATAAACTCTTGAAACTTTGACCTTTAAACCTCTTATAAGCACGGACTTAAAGGAGGGCCTTTTATATAACCGTTCATATGGAAGTCGACCCTGGGGAGTCGAAATCCATAGCGGTTGCTATGGGGGATTTAACATGTAATGGTAGTTGCTAGGGAAAAATAGTGCAAGTCCGGCCTTTAGGAGGTTAATTTCAGTAAAAAGGTCAAACTTGGTTGTTAGATCGAGATATATTGGTGCCACTGAGTTCTTGAGATGCCAATGCACAAACCCTATGCCTATATGCGTTTCGTCGAAATCGGAGACAAACGACCTCTGCATACTACATGCTACTCGTAAAGTACAGAATCCATTGCTGAATATACACTATGAAAATGGGAGATCCTGTACTGAAACTACACAATATTCAAACAAAATTAAAACACTACTTTTTAACTGGGACACTACCCTTCCAACCCCCACAAATCATGAACAAACTTTTTGGCTTTAATTTGGCATCCGAATTTTTCTCAATCTTAAAGTCCTTCACCTTCATTTTAATGGAAAAGTAAAGATGGTCCGATTTTTGTCCCGAAATTAAGTCACAATCTGTCCATTCTGACGCAGGCTTATGGCGGAAGCTTTTTATTTGAGAATCCGCTCTTTGTCCTGTTTATAGCAAAATAATATCAATAATATGAGATAGTATGAGAGAGGAGCCGGGTAAGGAACAGAAAAAAACCTGAAAGGCCAAGAATTGTCTATACAAGTTTGTAATTTTTTAATTCATGACTAATGACTACACATGAAAATATTAATTTTGGGTAATTTTATCCATTTTTTCGAGTATGAAAATCTGAGAAAAACCTCCAAAATTAACTAAATTGAAAGCTTTTTATTTAATGCGGCTTCCGGCTTTTTCCAAAATTATACATTTTTTACACAGCTATTAAACCGTCTTGTCTGTCCATTCGATTATTGAAATTATTATTGCAATGTTTAACCCCTATTTTTCGGGAAAATCCAGTGCCAAGTACTTAACGTATAGTTGCTAATTACTGATGATGGATGCTACAAGCTTCTCATTTGATTTTGTTTTCATATTATTGTCATAATTTGTTCGTTTGTGTCTCTTTATTGTGTCGAACACAATAAGTAATAATTAAAATACAGGAACGTAGAAGTTTAAGTAAAAAAGGTGAAATTTTATTGCTCAAGTCCAATTTTATTAACTTGAATTGTAAAGAAAATTAAAATTTTCTACAAAAACGGTTCTTGGCTCTCCAGAAGACTAATATAAGCTCAAAGTTGCTAAACGAAGGCCCGTAGTATGTTATGGAAATGTAGTGAGAAGAGAGGGAAAGAGTTGAATAAAAAGCTTGTAGTTTGAACACGATTTAACAAGGCCAGGAAGTTACCTATTTTTGGGACACCTATATCGAACTGTCATGAATATGTACATGTAACATAATATTATACAGCATACCAAACCAATACTGACACTGAATCCACAGTACACATACACACATTGAACATCATCTTAGTCTTAGTTCCTGCTCCTGCAATGGCTTGTTGAGTAATAAAATGCGGGTGAAGGGATCGGAATTCGGAGTCAATTTCATTGTATACCATGTAGCCAAAGAGCTTCTCAATCTTGTGTTTTAATTAAGTATACAAAACAACTCAACACTTTTCACGTAATTTTATCAGGATTGAAGGAGTTTATGCCGATGCTGGACGAACAAAATGATACAAAAATCTTTAAAGTTTTTGTTTTACAATTTGCAATGCAAACTTTGCATCGTTTTTTATTTTTCTTAATCTTGGGCCTTAGTAATACTGATGTATGTAATGTCACTTTAGAGGAGGCATGTCACCGTATATCACGTTTCTTTAGGTGGACTTGAGACTTGAGAAAGATTCCAGGTTCCAGGGGAATCTTTGCTTTGACAATGCACTGAAAATGTGTGTGCTTTCCCTCATTTCCACCCGTATACTTACTTATCCAACTATACATAATTAGGATTAGGAGCTAAATACAAGCTGGTGCAAAAATAAAAGACAAAAATATCGGAGAGTATCACAATATGTGTATATTTTTATTTGTTTCTTTACAGTTGCAAAAAACGAAAAAACCGAGATGGCATAGTCTGGCCACAAAAGTAAAAAGCTAACAATAACTATTTTATGTATGTATGTAGCTTGTGGATAAGTTATACATTATACATATTATGCATACATAATTAAGTAAATACGCTGTCAACCGTAGTTAATTACAAGTGCTGCGATGGTTCCACAGACGATAGCCAAAGCGCAAACAATTGCAAAAATTGCGCACAGCGGACACCCTGCACAGAAGCATGAGCCACTTTCGAAAAATGAAAAATCCTGAAAAAAAATCAAACGTTCAGACAAAAAGAATCATTTTTAGTAAATAAGTACGGACTTTTTCTTTTCCTTGTTGACACACAACATAGTTGAAATTTACAAAATGCTTACTATACAGAAGACGGATGAGATAATGACAGTTTTTAAGGCCGTGCTGAGCTCGGGCTCAAACTTTAATGTGTATGAGGTGGCGTCGGACACTCGCTCTTCAAACCGGAACGTTTTCACAATCTCCCCGACCTGGGTCCCTGTCCCCAGCTCGTAGATTCTAAAGGGATTATTACAACATACAAAACAACATGCAGAGACGCTGGAACAACAGGGCCCCTGAATGTACATGACGCGGTTTCCTAAAATTTACAAAATAATCATATTATTATAAGTATTTAAGTACATACTTACATCATAACAAAAGGTCAATTTTTCTTTTAGCTGTGTATAAGGACAAACATTGGCAGTAAATTACAAACTTTAATTAATTAACATTATTATTACAGTACCATCTCCATCTAAAATGTAATAGTTGGGTGTACAAGGATTACAACTTTGCTGCACTTCTCCCAGCAGTTTCATATCAGAGGCAAGGCAGACTGTTACATTCTACGATAAATAATAATGTTCAACATTCATAATTGATAACTTTTGTCGTTCGGTAAAAAAATATTCTTGGGCCAAACTAAATATGGACTATATGCTACAATGAATAAATAATACACTCACGGATCCACTGATTTGCCCTCCCCAAAAACAAAGGGAGCAGTTCATTTTTCTCTGAATGACCACAATAGCTTGTCCATAAGCATTGTACAGGTTAATTGTGAAGGGTCTATTCTTGCCCATACAGTTCCGCAGGCATCTCTCCGTATCCTCAGTGGCGGAGAAGAGTCGGTGATTCTGCGAGGATAGAATGTCATACTTGTTGTTCACTTCCGTCTTAAGATTTGCCTCAGTAGGGTCCAGTTTTTCTTGAATGTTGACGACACCAATTCTCTTCAGAAGGTCCAGGCCGTAGGTACCTCCATAACCCTCATACTCATAGTCATCACCCTTCTTTTTTTTATGTTTTCCTGTGCTATGTTTACTGTGAGCACTGGGAGGAGTTGAAGGTGGTGGCTTTGAATCCTGTCGGTCAAAGGTGTAGGGCTCCTCAAAGTCGTCAGTGACGTCAACGTTATTATCCATGTTTTTGTAGGTTATGCGGAGAATATACTATATGTATGTATGTATGTATGCATCAGGTCAATGTAATCCAAGTAAAAATGATAATGACTCCCGAGAGGGAAGGGAAGATACTAATAATAAAGATTGGCTCCAGTTCTTGTTGCTGCCCATGATTTTGACAAATCTGATGAGTCCTTTTTTGGCCCAAGTTGAGGTTGAGACAGCAGCCAAGCACTGAGAGTTCACTGGAGTTTCGTGAGCACGAACAGTCGCTGGAGAATTTTAGTGTATCTAAAATTTAGTGTATCCTAATTTCTACCTATTTTCTATTCATAATAATTACCTATTATTTTTATGGTTTGTCCCATGGTGTCTAAACTTTATTGCGTATTACCAGGTGAAATCATCTGAGATTTTTCCTGAAATCGATCTGAGGGAAAAAAATTGAGGGGAAATCTAATAATCATGACAACGATGTAGAATATTTTTTCGGAGGAGATGAGGCGACCTTTAGTTGTATGCAGTACGTATTATAATGGAGCAATAGCTATGTAAATCAAACACAAACGAGGAAAATTTTGGCAAATAAGTTTACATCAAAATGGACGACAAGTATATGTAGACAAGTAAATAAATGCATCAAATAATAGTACTATAATGGTTTTAATTACCTTGTTTAATTTATCAAATACTATTTTACGCAACACAGGTATGAGTACAAAAACTTTCAACCCTAAAAATTAAATGATTTTTGCGACTTTAAAGCTTCCTCAACAGAGATAAAAGCCACAACACTAGTGTTAGCATAAACATCGTCACTTCCCCTTTCACTCGAAATCGCCTCTTGATACTGAACGTCTGTGCCGAATCTTGACTTCCAATCTTCTTCTTCTATACGTCTACACGTTTCAGCAGCTACCTCAGGCTGATGGTGCTTTTCGTTGTACCTTCGTAGCTGCCCCTTCAACTTTTTCTCTCGTACTTTGGAGTTAATAAACTTAACTCGCATGGTGATGCGAGTTTTGGCATAGTAGTTAATAATTTTCATCGGGACTTGAGGATGAAGAGCGGATAGGTGTACGACGAGCATTTGTACTATTTTTGGACGGAAGTTAATGTACACGTTCTCCACTAATTTTCCTGAGTCACTCAAGAACTCCTCAAAATGTTGTTCGAAATCTAAGAACTTTGAATACCATTTGTCCGAAGGACACGTCAAATTTTTTGACAAATAGCTCAACCAGCTTGTCTCATTTACATCCGCACTCGTTAACATTTCAAACGACGAACTCATCTTCTTAGCTAAGAATCCTGCCACAAATTCTCTCCCACCGTTGAGACATTTGTACTTATTGCTCAAATTACTGTATGACCGACTAACTGAAACTTCCTCATCTGTCCAGTCAGGGACATTTGAATCCACATAGTCGTATAAATTAAATTCTATATCTTCCTCGTCATCATCATCATCCCCACCATCCTCTTCTTCATCATTATCATCTTCCTCCCCTTCATTACCACCACCACCAATCTCCTCTTCGATTCGAGCCTTATCTTTGCGGTGTTGATGTGCAATAGCCAGTAATTCCTCCAGCATGTCTAATCCCACTTCATTGGGCAAATCTTTGGACTCACAGTTTGTTTTTTGGCTTGGAGTGGTGTTGAATGACAGCGTTAGTTTTTGCACTCTAGCGATGGCTGCAACTGCGTTTGGCTTGGTGTCAAACTGTCCAATAGCTCGAAACATACTAAAATGTAATTCTATGTAGTCTTGTGTCAAATTCCTAGTCATAATATATTTACAATTTACAGGAGACTGAGAGAGCATGGTGTATAGACCCTTGAGAGATTTCCCATTAATGATAAAACCTTTTTGAAAAGGTTTCATCGCCTTTTTCTTTCCGGATTTCAATGGTGGGCCGACGGTCATTGTTTCAAAAACTTTAATAGTTTTGTCAATTACTTCATTTTGCTCTTTGAGATGCTTTCCGTACGGAGTTTTAAATATACTTGAGGCATTTTCTTCTGCTAATGAGCTATTCATAATATCGGAGTAATCATTAATTAACTGGTAAAATTCTGCAACTTCCGGAGTGCCGATGCTGAGGAATCGCAGAGTTTTTGCTACTTTGCTGGAGAAAACTTGAAAGGCTGGCCTTACCCTCATACGTTGTTTATTTTCAGAAATTAAATGTTTGAGTGTTAAATTGTGATTAATTTTGAGTTCATGTGAGTCGTGCTTCAGTATCTCCTCCAGGTGCTCCTTTGTTATTTTAGTTTTGTTTGCGTCATCTAGTGTGTAGTACTCATCGATCAAATGGCTTCTCAATAATTTCAGGAGGTGCGGATAATCCGCAAAAATAAATACTGGCTTTTGAGTCACTGGATTAGGAAAGGATGTGGTTTCGAGGTTATTGAGGTCGATTCCTAGGTCTTTCCAGGTTGTCCTATTTTTTATGTCCAAATCATTGACCATTGCAACTATACTGACGCCCACGGCTTCCAGTTGCTTTATTGTTTCCAATATTTGATTCTTCCCAAATTCTCCACTGAAATCGAAGTACACGATTTGCTTCCATTTTTTAAAGAGGCCTCGGATGCAAACCAGGAGCATTTTACTCTTGCCACCATAAATGGCATCATTACCCTCATCGTACTGATACTCGTCACTTATTTCAACTTCATCAAAGCCAAGAACTGCAGTCCTTTCCAATGCTGTGGAATTTGCAAATTTTCTACTCAGGAGCTCCATTATTGGTTCGATGATTTTACCCGGGGGAAATCGGAGACCACTGATGGCTCTTCGTAATGTTGCTGGTGATGGATAAGGATAAGGATGGAGCTTATTTCCTCTGAGGTAGCGATAAGTTTTAGGGCTTAAAGAGTAAATTGAAAGTGCTGTTGAAATTTCACCAAGCGTCCATGATTTTCGTCTAGATTTTCCCATCATCATCATCTTGCATTGCCCTTCACTGAAAATTTTCCTGGCGGATGTGTACATGGCACACGAATTTAAAGAGCAGTCCGATCTAGATCTTTTTATTTCTTCAAGTTCTTGCTTGAGTTCTGCAATTGTCGTTGCCTTTCGTTTTAATTTGAAGTTGCTGGAGCTTAATTGATGCCGAAGGTTGGTATTCTCTGCTTTCAATGCATCGAACTGTGACTTCCAGAACTCCGTATTTGCACGATGCTCGGCTGCACAAATTGTGTACACATCTCACATTAATTGTTTGATACGTAAAAAATATGAAACATTAACTTTTGATATTATTTTTGAATATTAAGTTGACGCATCGTCATTCAGTTTACCATAAAGTGAGTCGTAGTCGTTATTGCATGGACCAATTTGTTCATCATTACGGAAAACTGGAATTGGATCTGAAAAAGATGCAGAGGAAACCAGATTATTATTGTCCTACTTTATCTTAACCTGCAGAACTTTGTTATTATTACGGGGGAAACCATGTTAAAGTCAAGGAGGATGAAAGGGATTAGTATATATTCAACTCACCATTTTCACGTGAAATATGAAGAGATTTGGGGTTGATTTCTAGAAGTGGTGGTGGTTTCATTGTACTTGAGATGGGTGGCAAAGGAGGTGGCACTTTTGAAACGTTGGCTTGTAAAAGAGCCGACGGCTTTGGAAAAGTTTGCGTGGTTTGAGGAAGAGGTGGTGGTTTTGGTATAGACGGGTTTAGTTGTAGTTGTGGAGGAGTTTTTGACAGAGTCGGGTTCAGTTGCAATGGCGGGGGAGGTTTTGATAGAGACGGGTTCAGTTGCAATGGCGGGGGAGGTTTTGATAGAGACGGGTTCAGTTGTAATGGCGGGGGAGGTTTTGATAGAGACGGGTTGAGTTGTAATGGTGGACGACGTTTTGACACAAACGGGTTGAGTTGTGACGGTGGGCGAGGACCATTTTCCTTGTTTTCAAAGGCTGGACAAGCAGCTTGCCTCTCCCCGGGTTGCGGTCCTACAAAATTATTTGTCATTGTTTCTTGTTGTTACTAGTCAATGTTTGTGAAAGCGATAATCTAACGCTGGCTGCACATACATAGGTACATACTTACCCTGGAACACGGACGGAGCTGCGTACCAAAATAACGTCCGAGTTTCATCGTAATCAGATGGAGTAAAATGACTGCCACAGACTCCGTAGTTCTGCAAGTTAATGTTTTTCTTCACAACCGGCGTTACAGCTTTCATCCATCGATTATGTACATCTACTTTTTTTGGAAAGCAATGTACTAGAACCCCCGGAATTTTCGCCTTCGTCGAGGAATTCGGACAACCGTAGATAGAGCACAACTTAACCATAATGAGAAACAACTAATCTAATGTACAACAAACTTTACCTACTTACTTTACGAATATTTAACGTCTTAAATCAGCAACAAAATATTTAATTAGTAAGAAGCTCATGTGAAACAATGAACAATAAGAAGGATAGGACATGAGGCTACTTTTCCCTTGTCTCCTCATCTCCTCCATTCCAAAAAACAACTCGTTGCTATGAGTTTTGCCAAACTTTTTTCCCTCAGATCGATTGCAAAAATCTCAATGAAAAAATCTCAGATGATTTCACCTGGTAATACGCAATAAAGTTTAGACACCATGGTTTGTCCACATTTTTATCTTTATTGTTTACTGTTGCTTCATGCTGTGGTATGGAATGCTGCTTTTCTCCTGACCTGACCTGAATATTCTAGTCTGTTTATTTATACCTATTGTCGTGTAACTAGGGGGATGATTTTTAAATATTTTTCACTGCAAAAAAGGTTCTATAAAGATAAAGAAGTCTAGATTCTTGGAGTATTTATTTATGACACTCGAAAAGAAACACTCGAAATCCTGAGTGAAAACAAGAAAATTTTACTTTTTTCACATTTTGAGAATTTTTACTAGTTTGTATTTTCTATCAGCCTTTTTAGGTTTTTAGAATGTGAAAAGCGCAGTAAAATGAAGGGAAAACAATGTAGATAATACTAAAAGGAACAGGAAACAAAAACGTATAGTTCAAAGTTCAGACTTGAGACTGGTACACTTTATTCAACAAACAACAAAATAATATTATACATACCTACATACTAAAATCATCAACGAATTGATAACAAATATTTGCAGCCATTTTTGACTTGCACACACAAAAAACAAAACTTAACAAGCATAAACAATCAGAGTAACACCTATAAGTAGAATTCTTCTCCTTTTAACTTTTAACAAATAATAATGAATGTATTGTGAATTGTGAATGATACAATACATACACACAAAAAACAACTCAAAAGGTACAACAAGCAAACAAACAAAGGGTAAATAAAAAAATTGCCAATCTTGAATCGACATGAGACGATGACACATAACAAGATACAACTAGATAATTAAATACGGGGGTAATTAGATTTTAATTAATACGGAGGAGGAGGAGGGATCACACCTGGACCACCGGGAACTGCAATCACTGGAAGTTCATCAGTAAAGTAGCCCAACTGCTGAAGTTTTATCTGTAGATTAAAAAATAGAGTCATACTTAGTACAAGTCATACTTAGTAAGAAGTATTCGTAATCATAATATTATCACTAATGATTTTGTTCTCACCACAAGTTCCTGCTGCAGGAGTTCCGTAGTTGCGGTGGTGTACTCCTTCATTTTAATCTTTGTCAAGTCACCAAGGACTCGCATCAGCGGCTTCAAATTTTCATGGTAGAAAGTCAGCCAGAAAAACTTTTTCCGCTTTACGTCATTCACGTCTCTCTATTGAAAAAAAATCAAATGAATTTAGGACCAAATGATATTTCATGAAATGCCTGGTTTTTATTTTAAAAACTAAATGGTTGTATTTTAGCTTTCCAACACATATGTTACGCATTTATGCCGTAGCTTTTCATTTCTCACCTTGGATCTTGTATCAACCTCATTACCCGCTATGAGGATATCCGGTGTTTCGCTGTCCTCGTGAACGGTAAATGTGACCATTTCACTGGTGGCAGGGGCTGTATCAGCAATCGTTATGACAGCCAAAACTATTGTCACAGCTGACAACCAGGCAGTGACTGTTAGATTCATAATCACTGCTTGTGTGAAAAGGAGAAAAGGAAAAATCCGTGGTCGACAACAGAACCAGGTAAATCAGTAGACGATAAATGCTCAAAGAGATTTAATGATCCCCCTTGCACAAATTGTAAAATTGTACCCAAGAAAAGAATAATTTCACAAGATAGTCTGATGAAGTCGACGTCGAGAACATAAAACGGCTAGACTTTAAAAATTATGAAAAATCTGAGTTAGCTTTTAGTTAGCTAGCTTTTGAAATTGCACTTGGTCACTATGTACTCGTGTTGGGAGCAATTAAATTATACGGGCAGACACAGGGCACAGGGACTTTCCAAATCAGCGTTCACTTCCTGATTGCGCTCTTTTGAGGACTGCTCCAGTCTTTTCTTGACTTTTTTCAACCTTGATTTTTCTGTTAGCCGGCCTTTACTTGCATGGTATTTTAATTTCGAACAAGCGGAAAAATATGTGCTTATTACATATTAGTAAGAGGGTGTCATCTGTTTCTGTATAAATGCACATTGCGACCATTTTCCGTTATGTTAATAGTACCGTCTTTGCTCTTATTGTAGCACTGTGCTACAATTAGAATTTGGAGCCATTGAAAGTATGTACATGTAATAC
>JAQIVE010006110.1:0-11961 GCA_034698285.1 Sminthurinus bimaculatus | reverse complement strand
AACAAAGTGCCGCTTCTCGCCTTCTCATGGAGGCGAGAAGCGGCACTTTTTATTTCCATAAAAACACATTGAAAAAACTATTTTCTGAAAATTTGGCATGTTGGACATGAAAGAGCATAATCTCAGGATATTATTGAGTACTTCATTTATTTCAATCCATCAACTATAACAGAAATGCAGTTAAAACTAGATGAGAGTCAGCAAAAAGTGCCGCTTCTCGCCTCCGTTAACGGTATGCAATTATACATGTTTTGCAAAACTCAACCCTCTCACTCAACATTAACAGGAGCTAACATACCCCAGTAAAAAGTGTGACGTGTATATATTAAAATTCTTGTTTCTGGTCACAATTAAGTATAACATTATTTGTGTTTATGTAATTTCATGGAAGCTAGTTAGTTGAATTTATTCATTCGACATTATTTGTTTTCCCATTTTACAGATAATTACTCGCCTGGAATATTTAAATTCACCTGCACCCATACAATGACCCTTATGTATGATAGTTTAAAGTAAAACATGTCCGTTGTTCATTTTGATAGCGAAACAAATTATGGCAAAATATACATTTATAAATACTTGGTAAGAGGGTCACTCCAGTGTATGCATAAATGTATAGAAATAATTATTAGAACAATTTCAAGAAGGTTATGTCAGCATTGTAACAACCGTCATGTTCTCCGTAATTACGTGTTAAAAATTCGACATTACACTCATGATGAGGGAGTAATTACTTTTACTAGACTTTAAAGTGTAACATTGAAACAAATTATTTATGACATATGTGATGAAAAATATGGTTAATTTATTTTACGAATGAATAATGATTGCGATCACGATCATGAATCTGTAACAAGTATCAAAATATTTCTGTATAAAAACTGAAATCTGATACTGTTTTGATTGAGGCGATGATGACTGGTCGAACACGACTTGTTGATTCGAATATATAATGTATGTATAATGTATGAGGCAGCGTATATAGCTACTAAACTATGTATGCACTCTTGAATAATTCAACAAAAATTCAATGATGATGGTGATGGAATAAATTCAGAGTTCGCATTATAAATACGCATTAGATCACAAGGCGAGATCTTTGTCAGATAGGCAATAAATAAGAGTATGCAATAACTCGCCTTGTGTTGATTAGATTAACCTTTTTGAGCAGCTTTGATAACTATCAGTAAATAATAACAAATGGACATTATTTACGCTGAAGTGTGCGGAGCAGCGACAACTTATAGACGCCCTTGCTATGATAATCAATTTTTACCTCTGTGCCTTATAATTACAAATTATCCTTACAGATTCTCTATTTGATAGAATTCGATAGAACACATCATAATAAAGATCACTAAACATGAAATGAGTGTATCCAGTTCACAAAGTAACTGTAAACGTTGAGCCGAATCGGTCGAAGAGGGATTTTCCTATCTAAATCCTGCAAGGTCATTTGCAGTGCCAAAAGGCATGTGAATAAAATTCTCAAAACAAAAACAAAACAAAAAACTCTATGAAACAAAGTGGATCAAAATATGGCAAAATAGTACTCAAATAATTAAAACTGGACAGGAAGTTTTAAAAACTATTCGCCCATTAATTAATTACTATGTTCAAAGGTAAAACCATAAATAATCATAGGGCATAGTGCATTAGGCGTAGTTCTATTGTTTTTTCACGCGTCTTCAAGTTACCAGCATAAAAATGTGTGGAATACTTAAATATATGGACAAAGATTCGAGCACGCACGAGCAAGCTTTGAGGGAAAAATTATTTCTATAATAAATTGAAATCAATTGGTTACGCTGATGTTTACAAAAATTTCTACGTTTTGTTTTTGACTCATACATACAAATGCAGCATGTAGGTATATACTTTCTGTTTTTATGTTATCGGTGGCTCAAATTTTACTTTCCCTATGATAACAAATGTCGAAAGTAAAATTTGTGCCACCGTTTAAAAAACAGAGAGTAAACTGTAGCCACGTGCATTGAATTAAACTATTCAAACCGAGAAAAACTGGCTCCGCAGTGCCAAAGTTTTGCTCACTTGTGTTTTATGAACTGGCTGACTGATGTCTTTAGTCTTTTGTGCATTTTGTCTCAACACATATAAAATATAAAACATCAGAGATCAGAGTCCTGTCCGCCTCCACATATTCATTCTCTATACCTTCACACTCACCATTTCTTTGGACTTTAAAGCGCTTTCTCAAGAATTTTCTTAAATGTTCAGTTCTCAAGATGCTGGACATGTTTTGCCTTATGGGCTGTGTTCAACAATACAAATTCCAGATTATCTATCTATTCCATCTACTTGTCTTGTTTTAATCCAATTTATTGTACATACTACCTGCATATAACATACGTCAGTTCGTACAAATTATACAAAGGTATTACGTAATATCACATTTTAGGTACATCGCACTCCCGCCTGCATACTTATACTTTCAAGATTTTCTCTCTCATCTTCACGTCACGGATGTCCACGCTAATTTCATCGTTTCTTTTATTTGCACATAATCGACGCCAACATTTACTTAAATAAGAGAGTTTAGTTGACCACCAATGATGCTCATTGTTGTTGTTGAAGTTGAACAAGAAAATGGAAGATGATCGCATTAGATATTCAAAGCTAGAGCAGAATTCTGTCCCTTCTGTATCTATCAATCTATAGTGACTATTATCTGTAAATTTCAACGCCTTGAACGTACAAAAACAAAGTTGAAGGAAATGAAAGGAAAAAACATCAAAATACAAAGACGAGGAAGAATTCGAGAAAAACTGAGATAAAAACAAGGAATCAAATCAATATCTGACTGGGTCGTGTTTTAATATTACTCGCACACACATGCCGTTTTGTAATTGCGAGGTTTGACATGTTTATTATTCTATTTATTCTTAAGAGCACTACATACTTTTATGTTGTTTACAATTTCTTCCTTTACTGTCTTAGAGCAACGATTCTATCATCAGTTTCAATTTGACAAGCAAACTCGCTAATATTTATGTAAACTCTCCAGTCAAATCTAAACCTCCCTAATGCATACAATCTTTAAGCGCAATCTTACATTCATATAAACACTCATGGAAATACTCTGTTCTAATAAAATATATAGACAACATCCATAATATATAGAGAAACATGAAAGGTTAGCCCGTCTATCACGCATACCTTTTGATTTTTTAACGCTGTAGGCATCTACATTACACATTGAACCTGCGTAATATCATCAAATTACTGTATAGCATGAAGTCAGTCAGGCAAAATCTAAGTCCATCCTTATTTATTTATCCACCAGTATAATGTAATATACTCACCCATCCGTGTCGAACCTAGCCATAGCTAGATAGAGTGGATAGATGTATACGTCTTCAGTCTTTAGTAGATGTATGTATCAGCAAGTACATAATTCGTATCTTACAGATTCGAATACCCCAGGCAAAGGAAAAGCCCGCAAACCGCAGATAAAAAGTGCGAACGAATTTCTCTCTTTTACTTTACATCACCTCATACAAGTCTACATATTTTCTACACCTTCTAAAGATTCTAGTTGTTTTTGTTGTTAAAGTTTTTGATGCTGTTCTAGAGATAATACAGGGGAATCAAGAAGTAGATAAAGAATGAAAAGGGCATAAAAGCAAGAGACTCCAATGTCCCTATCATATGAAACATAATACGATACAATAGAAATGGAAATTCTTTGTCTTTAAACAATTTGAACGTCTTTATCTCCCCGTCTCTCTCTCTCTCACCTCCTCATAAATGACAGTGATTATTAGATTGAATGGTCTTTTTTGTCAGGTTCATATACTGGGAAAAGTTAGTTAATGTGTTAAATCTCGTCTGTTTAATTCCAATACATTTTACATGATGTTTGCAAAAGAACATGTATAGAAAGAGAAGAAAAGGAAGTATGCAATAAAAAAGTTTCACCAGTTGCCCGATATTTGAAAATTCAATTATGTATAATGAAGAAGGAGAGAAGTTTATGGAAGCGAGGTGACAATGGCGAATGGTGAGAAAATTGACTCTGTGTCATGAATATCAAGTGCGTATCCATATGTACATGTTTATAGTGCACTGCATGGTCGCCTGCACATTTGTACACGTACAAGAGACCAAAGAGAAGAGAGAGCCAAAAACTTGGAGTTTGGCCTATGTGCATTGTGTTTTTTTGGTTGAGCTTGCTCCCTGGTGTATTGTATTGCATTGTCAAGTCAATTGTTGCTGGCTTGTTGTGAATGTGGATTGAGATCAACAAATGTATCAATTTAATTAAGGTGAGAGCTCATGTGTGAATTCTCAATAGGCAGTTTGTACAGAAGGATTGAGAATCTTGTCAAATGTCAAGAAAAACACAAGTATGAAGACTGTTAACTTGATTTCCTTTACACTTCGTTTACATATCACCCTCACTCGTGAATAAGAAAGGTATCTACATCATACACATAATATTTATCGTTATAGGCGATGTATAAGGCGAGGATCGAGAATTTGTCTCAGAAATCCCGTCAGCCTCGAGTGTCGAGAAGAGGCCAAAAACCAAAAAGCCAAGTCTCAATCTTGAAGACCAAGTGTTCTTATCCGATTTTGTCATGATTATACGTTACAAGAAACAAGCCAACTACAAAATGTATGCGTACATGGTGCACCAGTCAAAAATACAAAACAACTAGGCGAGTTGACGCCCGAAAAACGCTAGTTGTTGTTACATATTAAAGTATTTATTACATCATATACATACTACGTATTCTACTATTATTTAGATATCCATTATATTTATTCTATACCTACAGTAACTTTTCTTATAGCTTTTTTTGTACATACATGTCAACACGACAATTTAGTTGACATTATTTAATTTTTCCATATACTATATGATAATAGATGTTGTTTGCTTCGTTCATAGCGAGTACATTGCCCAGTAAAGTTTTCTGTTTAAATTAGACTACAAATTTTGACTGGAGCTCAGAATTATCTCAACAATCGTATCTAATAGGGAATAATCAAGAATCTGCAGATAAGTCCTACACGTGAACCCTTTTGGGCCAATTTAGTTCAAGATTTTGGCATTGGAACATTTAACCAAAAATTGTAAGATAACGTCGTAAAAATGTACATAAACTTTTCTAATATCTGCTTGTACGATATACACATTGCCCCATGTTTGCATATATAATGTATAGCTTCAAGTTTCGGTGTACAGATGATCGTCTTTCCTAAATCTCAAACCTGGTCTGAACTGATGAATGGATGAATGAACGAATGAATGAATGGCAGGAGTGATTTTTTCATTAGTAATGATTAAAGATGATTAGACAGATTTAAACTGTAACGCATTATTATTATTATATGATATAATTTATTCCTATCGAATGCTGCGTTGATACAGCAGTCAAAACACCAGACGTTTTTGCTGCGAGAATGTTCTACAGATGAAAATTCACATTAAACGACTGTAGTACAATTTATACCAGTGGCTAGTGATTACGGTACACACAAGACTTTAAATTCAATTACAATGTATATGTATGCTCTATACACAACAGCAACAACAACAATAGTATGGGGTTATAATCAGTTGGTCTCAAAGTTTTGATGCCCTACAGACGATTCGCATTAGCAAAGGTAGATTAAAGCCCTATTCAAAAAGACTCCGACTAGCTAATCTATTGAGCTACTGCTGCTTCTCTTTTTTTGTGTCCATTTTTTGAGTGCTCATCTGTTATATAATAATATGCTTCCTCTGCATATTTATGAATAACATGTATTATTACGTAGCTCTAACATCATACTCTGTAAAAGAGTGTCTGTTACTTGTATTTACCTGTTTGCTTTGTCCGTCTCAAATATAGAATAATCTAGCTAAAAGCCGGCATCTTCATCAATTACACAATAAATATTATATGCTGACAGCATCATTTGGTCACCTGTGACCATTTCAAATATTCCATCTTATGTCTTCGTCCTTTGACTTTTACGCTTAAACTAATCCTGAAAAAACAGCGAATAGCTAATAGCATAAACACGAAACAGGAAAAAGAAGCTGGATGTTGCTTTTATCATTCATACGTTTTTCTGATGATCTGTGACTTCTCAACACTCTCGACAGCTTACACTTTTTTTTGTTTATTTTCTCTATATCATACTTGTAGAGCAGAAAGAGCTACATAATGCATTTCATTATGCATGTGTAATGTATACTAGTATGCTTGCTGTACACTAATAAACATACAAATGTGCACAGTTGTTCTTTCGTTACATTTGCAGTACAACACTTTACACTTTACATTATGCAAAGTGTTGTATGTATTTTACTGAGACAAATACAAAAGTTGTACAATGTCGACGTTAGAAGCGTACACACTACACACATTTGTATATATACTCATAATGGAGAAAGAATTGAACAATGAAGGAAAAACGTTTGCTGCAGATTAATCAAGAATCAAGTGACCAACCAAACGACTGTGATGAAGGATCTTTCAATCAAACTATTCAAATTCTACTAATATGTTCAAAGTTTCATAGTTTTCTCACACCAAAGCTTACTATACCACTCTTGTCTCTTACAATTGTTGACTCTTGAAGTCCTGATAGTGGCCTCCGCTGTTGGTCTTCCCGATGATGAAAGACCAGTTTGGAAAACGACTAATATACTTTTAATACAATATAAATACAAAGATATGACATAAGATGAACTTTATACTAATGTAATGATAAATGATAGCAATGGAGATTCGTTTGCATAATACATAATATCTATACTCTGTATATTATGCATGCAGTGGTAATGACACTGTGTGTAGATTTACAGGTTTATACCCAAATTTTTCATACGGAATAACTTTGTTGTACATTATTAGACGTATGTACATACCGCTTTAATATTCTATCAACTATTTTGTCTCTGTTACTCCTTTTCCTTATCGACTCCCTATATCATTTAAAAAATTAATTTCAAATTAATTCAAGATCAAGATCAAAAAGTGCAGGACGACTGACTTTACAACTTTTCATGCCCATTTTAATTTCAAGAGTATATATTATACATTGTTCATTTGTATTATTTATTGATTCTATACAGATTCTTCCACCTTTCTCCCTCTTTCTGGAATATAAAGTATAAACCAATAAATTATCCTCATTTACGACGCAAAATATGTACAAAAAATAGCTATATAAAATTAAAATATTGAAAAATCAGTAGCTTCTATGGTTAAAAATGTCTACTGTGAGTAGAGTGTGTTGCATTTACATATATTTTTGCAAAATGCGTATATGCATACAACTGAATATTTTCTATGAAGAAACATTAAAAAAAATATTTGCATGCAATTTTTTTCTTCATATATATGTAATATGTACTAATCTATCAACATTAAGCTGACTGCTTTCTGGCAGGGGAATTTTCAAGGGGAAAAGATTCCAGACAGATGGGCACAACTCTCGACTATACTGAATGAACTGCATGGTTAAACACTAAAAGCAAAGTTCTTCAATCATTAAATATGTAATAAAATATTCTACCTTTCAGTTAAATGGAAAAGTTGATGATTCATGGTATTCTTACCATTCTCGTTTCCTTAAGTGTATAATATTGATGTGCAATAATAAATAGATATGCATTATTTATTATTTGAAATTAAAAAATTCCCCACAAAATAATCATCATATCTATGTACAATGTACAACATACAGAAACTCATTAATCTAGTCGGTACAGAAGCAATGTTTAATGCCATGACTGCATTGGATAAGGTAACAAATGGTTACAATAATCTTGCGAGAATATTAAACGAGTGAACAATAATCGAAAATTGTAGTTTTATTATTAAAATCCGCAAGATATTTCAAGTTTTCCTCTTCAACATTAACAATTCTTTTTGATAAAGCGTCAGAAGACTGCACACAGCAATAGTATGAGTCTCACTGGAAAAACTTGCCAAATAGTAATTCTCGTACCTTTCATATGTATACCTTTTCGCATATGTACATACATGCAGAAATGACTAATATTCCTATAGTCATACTTTTAAAAGTCCGAGCATCAAAGGAACGAACTCCAAAAAATGCAAAAGAAATATCACATTTCGTGATTTCTAGCGGAATATGTAATTTTCCTGTCATAATAATAAATAATAGCCACTACATAGTCGACGACCAGCAAACAAAGAATGGGATGCGAAGAGGAGAGTGCTGAGCGAAGACGAAAGTTTTTGTGACGAGCACCATAAGCATTGCTAATAATATTCATTAGGAATTGCAAGTTGCAGGAATATGAACTGAAACACACGTTATAGAAATGTAGAAAATTATATGTATAATGTTATAAACAACGCTCTTCCCGTTCACGCTTAGTGTATCTAAAGGATTTCCTACAAAAGATGATGATTTCCGAAAAAATTGTTAACTAATTCGGAATCATTAAGTTGGAAATATTACGTCTAGCTAAGTAGATTCATTTCGAGTGTGCAACTAGTAAAGATACAGCATGTGTAATATGTAAACTGCATTAAGATAAGGGCTATAGCATGCCACCTCTAATTTCTACTCGTTTTGTTGTTTTTTGCCAGTGAAAAAATATTACGGGATAAACTGATGAGATATTTTACAATTTTGCAATTTAAAGTCGGATAGGTACCTATACACTTTTCTCAGTGAATACTGTTTACATTTTTATATACGTGTACAGCTTCCTAAAACGTAATGCATACTTAGTTGTTAATTTACTATTGTATATTGTATAAAACGAAAATGGGAAGATTGACGAGTTTTTTCCATAGTCAATACAGTTTGTTGTATAACGTTATTGGATTATTACTAATACAATGGCGCTGTGCCGTGTTGGTTGGACTTATGAACAATGTTTTATTGTTTTATGTATTGCGTCATTATGATCAGCATATGAAAGTTGCCGGGAAAGAATCTCGACAGAAATAATGACTACCGGTGTACAATACAGCATATTATTTTTAAGCTAACCATACATATACATATCTAAATAAGTCTTGGTTGATTACCTCAATTTTTATTCTATTACTAATTCTGCCACCAATTTTTAACAGTTAATTCACAATGGCAAGTGGCAAATGTGGAAATACATACATAATATATACCATACCAATGCTGCAATACACGACTGTATTGCTGCATTGGTATGGTATATATTATATATGTATTTCCACATTTGCCACTTGCCATATAATTGGGTAGGATTATTCTCCCGTGTGTGCATCAATTGGCGTTACCACCTCCCAACTCAAATATTCTCGCTTCATTTAAGCTACAACAAGGGTTTTAAATAATAAGATAACACTACCTAATTCCAATTATTTTGTATACATACATCCAAAACGGCCGGCGGCTAATTTTGTCCAACAACTAACAAGCAACAGCATGTTGCAAAACAGAAATCCCCTCTATTTTTTTCTCCCTAAAAACAACATTTATACAATTGTGAAGCATGCCCAGCATTCAGTTTACAACATTTGAGGCTACATACAATGTTCCATCATAAACATTTGTATCTATAGACAAAAGCAAAAATATGGCAGGCTATCAAAGAATTGAATACCAAGTTCGTGCTGCAGTTACATTTTTGTGTCTTTGTCTTAAAACTAGAAATATCTCAACTTTATCAAGCATATACACACCTATAGCTATACAAATATTCTATTTAGCGTACATTGTGCAGCTTGCAAATTCATTTTTAATTTCAACACAACGGCCACGTTAGTTACACAGCATAAAATCATGCTGCAAACGCCACTGACTTGAAAGTCAAAAATACTGAATAAAACAAACAAATGAAATGATGGTTTGAGTTACTTTTCCTAAATGTCCATCCAGTACTATTATTATACTGTTTGACATGGTGGCCTCCAACCTAAAAAAGTGAAATTGTAACAGCTTTCGTTCTTCGTCGTGCTTCTCTTGTCTTTGTATTTGTCACTTTATCTTTTTAGCACTTCCTATTATAATCGTATCATTTTTGTGTTTCAGCCGTTTACTCATCAAGGTGCTCCTTTCATCTGAAGTTGTGCATTTCATAAAAGTCACACACTGTCAGGAAAGACACGAGCATTCATGCACAATATGTACAAGACAAAACAATAAACAGTTCAACTAAAGTTAACGTCCAAAGTCAACCTGAACGGAAAAATTCATTACATTAAGTTCATTTAACAATATTAATTTCATTTACTCGCTTTCTTTCAAGTCCTCAAAATTCCATTAGCCGTGGCAACAGCATGGCATGGCTAATAAAATAAGGCTAACAACTTTTGCACGTCTCACAACCTGACCCAATGAAATTTAAGCCAATTCAATGGAACGGAAGCGCAGTTCATCAGTTTAACAGAAGCAGACCAACTGCCAATAAATAAAACAAATAAATTCTCTCTAAAGTAGCAGTAGTAGTGCAAGTTTATATGGAGGAAAAAAACGTCAAATTTTTCATGCCAAACCACCAGACGACAGACAAACAAACAATTCAATTTGGAAATTGTGCGTTGGACCATGACGAAAGTGGAATTATGACAATGTAAAATCCAACATTATATCAATTGAGAAGCAGATGAAGATATGATGCATAATTATAATATGGCAGGCGATTGATGTTCATTTGGGATTACCTATACATGAACAATGGACATATGTACATAGTACTTACAGAGTTGTATTCCTCCTCGTTTCTCGGTCATTTAGTCCGCATGACATGTAATATGTAACGTATTATGAATAATTTTGTATTCATTACTTATGAATTAGAGAATTCCTTTCTATTTTGTTTTACGTTGTAAATTGTATATTATGCCTGATTTTCATTTAAGTAATACACGCGTTATTATATAGAATTGGGGAAATAAAAAAGAATTACACAAAGACGAAAGAGAGAGAGAGAGAGGTATATGATAGAGAGCCAGAGAGATCTTATTCGCCTGAAGTCTATGAACTGGGTTTAATTAAATCAAAATTCAAGCGACAAAGTTTTCTTGCAGTGTAGAAAGTACAAGTATGGGAGGGAAATTGTCACTGCTCCTAGATCCTAGATTGTTGTCATTCTCCTGTCATAATCACACACTATTGAAGGATGTTCAAGCATATTGTGTGACAAGTTGCAAACTATACGGCAAATGACAGCATATCAGCACTAATGATGAATAATGCTACCTGTGCATTGTAGATTGACTGCGCTTTCGGTACTAACAAGAAAAAAAATGAATTAGATTCGTTTCTTTTCTTTTTTCCTTGTTGAATTATATTAGTGACTTTCTTATTCCCTCTCTCAATTTGGGCTAATTATACTTAAAAAGCATTCTAGTCTAACTGACGGTGAGGAGTGGAATCATCAGCATTGTTTGCAAAAATAAAATTGAACGTTTCAAATTTAAGGCTTACGATTACAGTTTTCCTCATTAATAATTAATGTGTACCTGCTTCACAATTTCAGCCAATATGAAATCACAAAATTCTCTAATGGTTAACTACAACGACAGTTTGAGTGGAGCACGTGTTTTTTCTTCCATGAATTCATTCTTTCTCATTTTACATAAGGGCACAATTAACTTGAAGACTTTGAAGTTTATGAGGTGTGCGTAGGACTTTAGCAATATTAGATGTACATAATGTAATCAATACATACATAATATGTATCTGTTATCGATATCGATGATTAGAGATGTTGATTGAGATTACATAGAACTGCTGATGAATTCTATACGATTTGATCACAGTAATAAAAAAAACTAATGAATCGTAGACTACGTATATGCATTATATAATAACCAAATCTACAAAATGTATCATGTATGTACAATAGATAATTTCAAAAAAGACAAAGAAGTGAAAAGTTAACCAGCAAACTCGCCATAGTGTTCCTTTTGGATCACTAAAACCACAGTTAAAATTTGGTCCCGATCGGTTGATGTTTAGGGGTGCCGCAGGGCCCTT
>JAQIVE010006109.1:0-11961 GCA_034698285.1 Sminthurinus bimaculatus | reverse complement strand
TTTGCAAGTCTTCTTTTTTTATTTACACCTTCCCACATTGCATGCAAGCCTGTATGGTTACTGAACATTAAAAGATGGAAGTTATAATAAATATAAATAGTTACTTTATTTATACAGTTTTGATTCAAGTATGTCTGATGTTGAAATTGGTGTGACTTGCTGAGGTTTTTGAGTCAATAAGCTAAAAAACTTGAAAAATTATATATCAACATAGTTTTTTTTATTTCAATTTTAAATGCCCCAACAGCAGAATAAAACTTTGTGCAAGTAAAATAAATCAAAAAGGTAGGTCTTTTATGTAAAAAAATTATAATTTACCATTTTTGATGTTGGAGCTTGGAAAATATACATGGATGGCCACCATCGTGCACCAAGTTGCAAAAAAATAAAAGAGCAGTACAGACCATCAGTCTGTTATTTTGTTTATGGAAATCTTTATGATTTAAATGTACAAAAGGAATACGATAGAAATGCCTAAAACTTCCAAAATTTGTTTTTTAGCAAAGCTCATCACTCATTGCTCCTAAAATCATTATTCAATTGAATCAACGATGAAAAAGCCCAAGTTAAATCCAAATTAGGTTTTTTGGTCAACTTCACAGCAAATAGCAGAAGCGTAAGGAAGACCATTAGAATTTTGCATAATAGATTAGTTTTTGCTACTATTGACATTCGCAAATCAGTCAGTCGGACAGCAGGCAGCCATTGAGCATTCAAGAGCAAGAGTAAAAAGATTATCAAAGAGGAAACCAGTTTTGATGGCTTAAATAAATGGAATTTTCTTGTTTATTTGGGAAAAAATAATGTGTAAAATACCCCAGAACTTTGTATTACTTTTACATTCCTTTCAAATTCTCAACTTTGTTACATCCTGTGTTTGTTTTCCAATTTTTGTAATCATCTTTAATTTTATCCGAATTCTGATATGACAAATTAATTTCAGCGTATACGCATGTTATACAAAGTTACGTTTTGAATTGTGGACACTTGAATGTCTTTTTTTCTACTCTTTAGCAAATCTATATCTCATATAGTACGTATACGCGTGTCCTTTCATTATATTTTTGCGTATTTTTTAGTGTGGTAGTGCGTGAAGAGCGTTTAATGCTAATTTACATATAGGTAGATGTTGGCAGAGATAAATCATATATAGGTGTATGTAGTATGTATAAAGCTCAAAAGTGAATGAATGAGCTTTTCGACTTGAGCTCCCTGTTTCATCTGATCACGACGAGACGAGGGGGATGAGACGGAAAGCGAGTTTGATGAAACGAGGGCAAATTAAATTTCGAGATTTTGAGGCTACACTCAATCTCAATAATTTCCCAATACCATTACCATTAGATTGTGCATTTTAACAGTTTGCCTGAGTAGCAGTGAGCATGAAAACTACTATTAAACAATATGTGAAACTGATCATTGATGACTGTGCTTATAGCTCCCTTTTGCTTTTTGTTGTGAGTATTACCACTGTTGGTATCATCATCATAATATTAACTTTTATACAGATATTTTGACTTGAGAATGTGTTTTTCTTAACTTGAGGAATTCGTCCATTTTTTCTTCATTCTTGGTTTTTGCTACCGACTTTGCCTGACTCGTTTCCCTACAACCTACAAAACTCACCAACTTTTTTTCGTGTGGTCAAGTCATTTTTATGCGATTTTTACTTGTTTAATACTTTATGTATTCATTCATGTGATTCAAAACAAACATGGAAGTAAGAATGTGTGGCAAACTTTTTTTCCATATATGTAACACTGAATATTTACTGTACTGTATTATGCTTGGACCAGACAGAATGTCAATGTCAAGTTTCAAAGACCAAGTTTTGGTATTTTGGTGTTAGGATCAAAATTATTTTACAAACAGACCAATATTTACCCAGCAAGCGATATGTGATATGAAAACGAAATTTAAAATGAGCCACAAAATAATAACTTTAGCAAATATTATCTATACTACTACTAACAAAGGGGCACAATTGATCTACACTTAAACTGTTCTTGAATAATATTTTGCATGCGTATCAGAAGGAGAAGAAAGAGAGATCAACTAGTTGTAATGTTGTAAAACCAGAACCAGATTCGATTCAATAGTCGTACTTTGTGCACATGTACACGCAGGAAGAAAGGAGGCTAGGCTCCACTTTCATATAGAGAGGACAAGGGAGGAAGATTTCATATCACTTTATAATAATAATGATAATCATAATGAAGGAGGTAAAATGCAAGTAGTGTATATGAGTATGCAATAATTTGCAGCATATTGTCGTGTTGTGTTACTGTACCGATTTTTTATACTGTTAAAGAAGCAAAAAAACAATGTGGAAGTGCAACTTGAGATCTGTATTATAAAATTATAATGTTCTTGTAATTCATCTTTCTCTTTCTTTCTTTCTTTCACTCCCATTATCTTCCTCTCATGATTTGCTTCGTCTAAAAAATATCATAGTCAATTCATACATATTTTGGTTTGCACCTGTTTGACATACAAACGGTCATCCACATCCGAGTCTGAATCATTATTGAATGCCCAAAAACTAAATTAATGAGACGAATATAGTTAAAATATCTGCACTTTTCAATATTCTTGCTCAAAATTAGTAACGAGTGGATTATTATTATTAAGTTTTCCAATTTCTCTATTATTACTCCTAATAATGATAGTAATTAATAATGCTTACTTCTATGTACATGCATGTATGTATTATTTATCGTGTACTACTTATAGGCAAAACATTATCTATAGGTATAGTAGGTAGATGTTATGTATACGTACACATGCTTGCTATAGTCTCACTATAAATCTCGATTCTCAATCCTTTCCATTTTCATTATCACTTATTAATTCGTAGCTTTTTAATTATTACTTGCCATATTCATCATCTCATGGAATTCTTAATAATCTTTTGAAAATACATATTTGTATTCATGGTCATCCATTTTAATTACTATGATTCCCTTTCTACAATTATTACTATTATTCTTTCACATTATTTAGTTGGATAACGCTTGACTTTCGTCAAAGTTTCAAATTACACACAATTATTTTAGTTTCGATAATCTTTTGCAAGGAACATTCAGTAAAAGTGTAAATAAATCTGTGGAGAGCCAATTTTTGCTTTAGGATACGTGTATTATGTATATAAACGTATTTCCGCACATAGTCTGTAAATTTTATGTGTGGCTTTAAAAACGATTAACGATCTTCGATGCCTGTGGGCAAAAAATTTGGATTAGATATGGGCCATCCATATCATAATCATAAAAAAGAGATGTGTGATTTTGCTATGTACATTATGTGAAGATGGCCGGGGAAACTTCAGAAAGTTCTTTTATTTTTTTTAGTTGGAGGCATACAAAATTCGTAAAGGGGTCCCGAAATTAGTTTCTATTTAGTGAAGGTGCGCTTCTTTTGTTTATTGAAAAAATACACATCGTCAAAGGGAAACCCTTTCGGTGGACAATGGATAATAGAATAGTTGAGTTTTGGGATGAATGAGAGAGTGAAAATATCTATGTACCTACATACTTCATGCATATCTATCATAAAAATAACTTGACATAGCAAGGCATGGAAAAGCAAAGCTAAAGGAAATTATCATGACCGAATAGAGGAAAAGATGTTGGTGTTCAATCCTTTATCTGGGCAGAGAAAAAACAACCCTGAAAATTGACAAAAGATAGAAAAACCGCAATGCTCTTCTACTCTACTCTTTTCTCACTACTGACCAGCATTCCACCCTATAATCCTATAAGTCCAATATTATCTATGAAATTTGCAGAAGAGCTTCCCTTTACTATACTCTTAAACACTTACAGATGAACGAGTTTCAATCTTTTCAAGCGTTGACATTAAAAAAATGACTTGGTCAAATCAGATTTCCATAGATATTTTTCCCTTTCTTCTTTTGCGCTTGTACTGACGGCTAATTTTAATCGTATATATATGCATAATAATATAGTCTAAAGTCAGTTTGGTGTTGAGAGGGAGAAAATCGTCAGTAGATTCATACCTAAATAATATGTACGTTGTACGTGTTACCAGAAACTAGAGAGAGATATAAACCATATCATACAATGGTAATATACATGTTACATTGTTAAATACTCTATTTTATATTAATCAGAAAAGGAAGAGCGTAAAACCAGAAGAAAAGTTCAAAGTTATGGTAAAGAATGATAATAATATTACAATGTGTGTATGAGAAACTCGTTGTACACATACTTATAGGTATATCATAAGACTTTACAAAATTATTATTGTTGTTTACACGATGGACTTGACTTTAAAAATGAAGTCATTCCCATTTCACAATGCATACTCTAAGCTGTGTGTATAATATGTACAATATACAATAGGTATAGTGTAGTTTAAAAAATAAAAATAGAGATACGTTTGAGGTGTGATGAGAATAATCCCACGCACTAAATAAATACGATCTACATACGCATAACGTGAAATGTCCGTCTACAGTGTCCACTGTTGGACACAAACATATAATCTGGGTTGATTTGGTTGCTGATATAATCGAAACAAACGCTGTGTGGAGTTGGACAATATTCTGGGTTATAAACACTCTTACTCTTTATAATCGAGTGATGGTCACAGAACAGAGACGAATTTTCAGTTTAGCTTTAGCATTGATTTCATTGTATTATTGAATGTACATAAATAGATATAAGTACAGAATACAGAGGATATTTTTGCTTCAGCTCCTCTCATTCATGTCATATGTTCTTTTAATTTTGTTCATGAGAAAACCCCTTCAAATGCACATAAAAAATATGTAACGCCATCGAAACGAGTGAAACTGAAAATTTGACTAAACGGATGATGATAGACCGGATGAAAAAATTTATCGGATATAATCAATTTGATTCCGCTCTTACGCACAACTGACCAACTTCTCCATTTACATGCATTTACTAAATCCAAACCTAAACTCAAAAGTGTATCAACATACACTATAAAATGCAATACAATTTTATGCGACAAGTGACAAATGACAGACACACCAAGCCCTCAACTCAGTGTTGAATGCAGAAAGGAAGTGTCAATTTAGAAACTGGAAAACGCTAATGCTAAAGTTGTGTTTTTATTATCATTTTTTGCATTTTGTATAGTTTCTCAAGTTTATTTAACTTTTCTGGCCATCTCGTCTTCGTCACTTGTCAATACTGTACTTTGAAAACAAGTAGCGTTTTTGGGAATCACCTATTAGAAATTAATTTATTTTTATTTACACGCATACAGATTTTATTTTTTTATCCACTTGGTTTGTCGTTACGTCCCATTTTATTATCCGCCCTTACAATCTTTTAAGAATAATCGTTGCTGCTGGTTATTTATTGCTACAATCCCAATTATTTTTATATGTGATAATATTTTATTGTGATATAAGAGATTATTTGTACGAACCATATGTGTGCAGTATGAGGCAGGAGACATAGTCCTGTTTTTGCTACTTTTTACATCTTACGTCTCTTTCTCCTTTTTTTGTGACAGCCTGTGTAATTTTCATAAAAATTAGTTTTACTTGAAAAAACATGTATTATATACGGTAATTATTGAAGAAGTTTGAAGTCAACATTAGGTATAGTAGACAACATGTGCGTAAAAGTAATGTGGCATGTACTGTATATATTATATGCTTACTTGAAGTCTTCAAGTACTGTATACTCGAAATCCCTGACGAGATGACATCGGCAAAAGGAAGCATGAACGTGCACTTTACTGTTTGTAATACATAATATGTAATGTAATATAAATATACGTGTATGTACGTATACCTTAAATAAATGGCAGAAAGTCGTAAGCGACAACCACCATCATCATCACGTTGACAATTTGTAACGGCGAAAATGTAAGTAGATATTATACATCCAAGTTTGATATCCCTCCAATTTCCAACTCAGATTACTTAAACTCCGTATAATAATCCATGTAACAGCAATCACAATAAACACTATAGTAATATTATTTTTAGGAAATTTTCAAGCTACACATAAAAGCTCTCTCCTTCAAACCTCCTAAGGACATGTTTATAGGATATGATCATAATATGATTATGATTTTTGTACACATTGTTATGCATACACACTTTTATGTATGTAGTGTACATTTCTGCAAGAATGAAGAACCCCATGAAACTTTTTTGATGAAAGTAAAAGTTTTTCGTACGTGATTTTTCATGCCCGTTAGTCAAATTGGATAAGTGATTTGTTTTACTTGTATTATCTGCTTAATTTATGTAATACATGATTAGTATATTATATCTTTTGCTACAGCATCTATTCCTTTTTCCTTCGATTTTTCATAGTGTGTACATGTGTAATGTGTATAATACATAAGTATGCTTGAAAATATCATTTAGGAACTCATGCTGCTTAATCACAGTTTGTTTATATTGTTGATAGCTGCTGAAATATAAATACTCTTAAAATGGATATTTTGGTGACAACATAACGTTTTGTGACACTTTGCTTGAAGGTTTTTTTGCTTGCATGAAATATCAGGGTTTTCATTGTTTTCTAAGTATGCCCTTTCCCGTTTTCGTAATTTAAATATAAAGTTTCCAGAGATTGAATTTCATTTCGAAATATAAAAAAATGACGCAAGGATTCCATCATGAATTCTTTTATTTTTCATTTTTCATTGTTCATGTACGGTATACTATTATGTCGTATTTTGACCAAACAAAGAAAGATTTTGATTACACATGTGTGCTTTGAATTCTCTTGGAACGTACTTTTAACACTCCAGCACACAATAAGCAAACTGTAAGGAAATGCTTTAAAACCTGTGAAATGCAGTTTTATTGTTTGCGTTGTTTGTAAAATGTGCGTTTGAAGTTATTAAATTTTTACTACACTAATCCTTTAAAAAAAATTTTAGCATCTTTTAATTCAATTCTTTCCTTTTGGGGTTTTCTGATTAAAGTAGCCCCTCTGTACACAGAGAGGTAGCCGAACGAAATAGAGACAAACAACAGAAAACATTCAATTTTTGCTGTGAACTTCCATTAGGAGAAAAAAACTTGGAGAAAAATAATATTTAATGTTATTATACTTTGAGGGCTCGAGAACAAATGTACGTAGAAACGGATAGGAAATGAAGGAGGAATCCTATTGACTATGTTTTACCTTTCACCTTGGTCGTCTTTCACACAAATATCAAAATGGTTTTGCATAGTAGTACTTTAACAGTAATTCAGTTTTCCATTTATTCAGTAATTCCATTCCAGTTTTTCGATCCATGTAGTATGTACATTACGTTTATGTAAAAGGAGGGAAAATGGTAGTTGTTGTTGCCACTTGTTCTTTAATGTTGTTGATTCGTTAGTTGATTGCTACTAATAAACGAAAAACGCAGAAAGACGCTCGATTCAACTCCTACACACACTGTTTTATCTTCATGACTTGAGTAACGTTGTGCGTATCTGCGAAAAACGTAACAAACTATGTATCGTTTTTGAAATTGCTTCTTTTTCATCTTATTAGACATTTTCGCACTGACTTACTGACTAAACGGATGACAGCATGTGGATCCTTCCACAACATCACCGTTAGGCCCATATATGTCACTTTTTGCTCCTCACGCCTTTTCAACATACATTACTGGCAATGAGACAGAGATATAAACCTATAGGCATATACTAAAGCAGTCTGTAGTAAGGCAAACGTGTACGTACAGACTACAGACGTTGCGTAAAAATTAAGAAGCTAGAAAAAAATACATTTTTTTCTCACTTAAATACACTTGACGACTTCATTCAACTAATCTTATGAACTTACGCTATGGTATTTACTATAGTGAAAGGGCATCAAATAAATAAATGGCGTGCTGTATGACTTATTCTCCACTTCCTTTTTTTTCACCCTATAATAATAACTGTTTGTAGTCCTTTGAACTGCTTGCTGTACTACAATAATAATTATCTGTGTTATTATTTTTATATTATTGGTACAGTATTGACATCACATTTTTTGTCATCATCATCGTCTCTGCGTGTATGGAGCTCGTTTTTTCATTCTTTATCAACCAATCTTTTACAGCTTAGGTACCTGGTTGTCACAGGGCAAGGGCCAAACACCAGTAAATTATTATACTAGTGTGAATTTCTCCCTTATTTAATCACCTGCTGCTATATCGTTGTAACACGTACTTGAATCATGCTAAAAATAAGGCGTCTAAGAAAAGAAAGCTGGAGCTTTACACTCCGAAGGAAAATACATTAGTCTCTTATCATTGATTAATGATTTGAAAACCTGTGCGATAATTTTAACTTTATAAATTGTTAGCACAATTATCTGTGCTCTTTTTTTCTTTGGCGAGTTCCTGTTATTATTATTTTTTGTCCTCTGCAGACTTTGTGTTTGTGTAAAAGTGGTTGAATTATAATTAGTCAAATGCTAATGTTATAGTGTTAGCACTTAGCACATACAAAGAAAGGCACGTAGACACAAAAGCTTCATAATTTATAATGGCGAAGTAAACACAAAATAGGTTTTATTCGGTTTGGTGGTCTCGCACGGTACTTTATTTTGTTTTTCTTTCTTCAAAACTCTCTTATGTTTTTGTACATATTTTTATGTATTACATGTATGTGCCTCTGCAGATACCGTACATATTATATTGTATTACATTATACATGTAGTAAAACATAGTACTGCCAAAAGCACTGTGTGTATAAGTTATCTAATCCACATTTTTTTCAACATACACATCTTAAACAGTATTAATTTCTCCAACGATATCTTCACCGCAGGACAGAGTAGAATAAGACTGAAAAATCTGGTTATTCTTTCAAGTGTTTTTATTGTACTCTTAACAAGTGAATATGGAATGTACTCAATGTACACAAAAGAGGAACAGAACTAGAAGAGATAAATTACAAACGTGTCAGTTTTATTTATTTTTTCGGATAATTTTTAATATCAAGTTTTTTCCCTTGAAATTATTTGAAGCGCTTGAAGCTACAATGCCCAAAAGACATAAATATGTATAAAATGCAAGACGTAAAGGATGCATAAATGTATAGAAGCGTAATTTCCCGATGGTACATGCACAGTAGACGGCTTCAACCCCCCTAAGTAAATCTGTTTCTCTTTTCTTTGATGAAAATTTTGATTCTATCGACTTATAGTACAATATTATAGGCCTTCAAAATTTGACCTTCCAAATATATTAATTTTGAAGGGGGTGTTCTTCATGTAAAAGGCCTTTTAACAATCTAAGAGCTGAGTATTTTATTCGCTGACGATGTCGGACCACCCTAACATCTAAAGTATAATAAGCGATGTCGTTTAATCGTAAGGTTTAATGGTTAGTGGTTATACCAATACCCTTCAAAATATTATTAAAATTCAGAAGATTCAAGGTGCGCAATTTATCTTTCCAAATTTCCCTACAAATATGCTCCATAATTTTGTCGGCATTCAAGCTATTTTTTCTGTTTGCAAGTTTGTAATTTGATTAGTTCCATTGCGAAAAAAACAAATTAATTATATTTTATGGTTTCCACACAAATATATACTATACAAATATCAAATACGTGTAAAATGCATGTGGCTAAAAATTATGGGTTGTCCATACGTACAAACACAAGCAGTCTATAGAGAAATTTCGTTTCTGGAAGTCGAGTGTTTGAGCAAGGAGGTTTAGAGATGAAAACATGCTTTTCTCTGTATGTTGAAGATTGAGGATTCTTGTGTTTGAAAACAATAAGGAACAACTGTAATAGTTGCATATATATATTTTATACATTATATTTGGTTTTGGTCGCTGCCTTTGGCTATTTAGAAGTACTTTATAGGCAGGGATAAATAATAGTGTAGGTACATGTATAAAAGATACGGATATTATAATATGGAATCGCGCTTTAATCCACCTCAATTGTAAACAAACACTGTCTTCTGTATGTCTGTGAGCATGAGTGTGTTGTGTGTGTATTTTGTTGATGTCGGCATTCAACATTGCATTCCATGACTTACGATTAGCTCAACTAAAAGTTACGGTACGGTATTTATTCAGTAAATCACGCTAGTCTCTCACAGAGACATAGGCCAACCAAAACACACATTAGATACAAACTCTTTAAAATCAAATGCAAAACAGCATTTCATATCAGAGATAAATAATAGCAATGAAGTTCCTTGAGAGATTAAGTACAAGAGAGTTGAAAGAAAGGCACGCTTTTACTCTTTGTACACATAACATGCGTGCATAAGTACACTGCACATATGTTACACATGAACGTACGGCATTTAGACAGCTTTTCCGACGTTAGACTTTCTGATTCCTGATGCTAAAAACAAAATATGTCAACGCAAATGCAAATCCAGAAAGAGTAGAATTTTCCCTGTCTTTTGTTTTTAGTTATGAATAAATATAGTAGAAAACGAAGGAGAAGAAGGATTGAGAGAAAAGAATTACGAGACGAAATTTTCTATGTATATATGTTATAAATACTAACAGTACAGTGGGGACAGAATACAAGCAGATGGACCTTTTAAACGATAAGCATTGGCGTGTATTTAAGCACTTCAACTATGTAAGTGCTTGGCGTGTGATTTGCTTTCTGTATTATAAAAGTAATACTTGAGCTCCTACATGATCATGATTATTATTGTTCAAAGAAAATCGTTTGTGTACAAACAACTTGCGGAGTTTTGTCAGGTAGAAAAAATTCACCCGGTTGGTAAACACACGTAGTAAGTATAGAGTGCTGATAGAACCAAGATGGAAAGAGCACTTGAAGAAACGTTCAACTCGAAAATCCCTTGTAATTGCTTTCTTTTGCAATGTACATACAATGTGAATGTGTTCTGTACGTACGATTAATACAGAAATCAGAGCTGCATGAAAGAGCTGAATTATAGAATAAATTCCTTGGGTTTACATTTGTTTGGTCAAAAACTTAAATTGTAGGAAAGTTTTACAATGCTTGAATTTGACTAGCTTAGACTTTCAAGATGCTTTCTCAAATCCCAAAAATGTACATCCAGATTCGAAATTTGTAGAACCTTAATACATGCATACATATACTAATTGGAGGAAAGAGATACATGGAGTATATATGGCATGCTTTTGGAAACAAAGTCGTCATAAAATGATGGATTAAGTTGGATTAAAAGGGATTATGATACAATGTGACACATGTACTTACTGTATCATGACAGTCACACAATTAACAATACAGACTGACACCGACGAGGATGATCATGTTCATGATGGCGTTGGCATTGAAGCTTCTCTTTTCTTGCTCACTTAAGGTTTTTCTCTTGATCTTTTTACTATATAATACTATGTAAGTACATTAGTACTGTACTCTGTAATACTGATCCATTTAGCTGCCCAGTCAGCTGTGACCATTTTGTGTATTGTTAAGTCAGCAGCTTTAAATTAGCATGTGTACAATGTCTTTCAGTACATACATACATGTGGATGTTTGGATTGTATTAGAGTTTTATTTTTATTATGAAATTATAAAAGCACAGGTAAAATTAGAGTCAGAGTAAATGAAGTATGATAATTACTCTAATTCCATTTCTCACTGCATGTTTTGGAAATGACAATGTGTAATTCTCGCTTACCAAGTTGATTCTAAATCCCGAATTTGTGTTACTTCATAAAGTACTCGAGGCAAAATTTTTTTTTCATATGACGGTAAACGGTACAGTATCTGCACGAGTAGCTCTTTCAAAAGAAATTTTCTGTTCATTTTTTATCCTGGAAAATTGAAGACTAGTTACTGTCAGTGCGTCCAAAGTAAATTCCTACCGAAGCACAAAGAATTGAGGGTTTGGACGGCCGGGGATGAGAAAAGAAAGGGAGGGGAGGATAAAAGAAGGAAAAAGAGAATTCCATGAGGAAGGGAAAATTAAGACTAATCCATCAAGCGTATCCATCTTTCTCCGTCTTGTGTGTATACAATATAACATTGAATTTTGAATT
>JAQIVE010006108.1:0-11962 GCA_034698285.1 Sminthurinus bimaculatus | reverse complement strand
TAAACGACCAAGTTCTGCGTATGACTGGAATCAAATTTCTCTAGGGCTTGGAGTATCATCTTCGTTTACGAACATAGTTTGTCCGAACATTTTTTGAAAAACGTCATCAAGCGTCAAAGTATATACGGTTTTACTATTTTAAGCGTCCCGAGACGATATTGACTTCACGGAGGTAGATCAAACTCCCTACTTGATGCAAATTTATTGTTACAATAAAATAAAAACTGGAAGCGAATATCGAGCACAACCATACCCAAAACGTATACTTGGAGTCCAAAACATTCAACCTACAACGAACTCTACAATGAAGTCTACAAGTAGGTTTCTAGAATTGTTCCGAACCGTTCCTTAAGAACTGTTTCCGATCAAGAATGGAACAGATTGATACTTTTTTTCCCTTTTCTCAAGATAAACCTGGAGAGTGGAGAGGTTTGGAATTCTCCTTTTAAGCTACGTTATTTCGTGCTGAAGTTCAATGCCGTTGTAAATAGCAGTTCTCTCAACTTCATTAGCTTGCAGCAGAACATACAAAACACAGCAATATCAAAAAATGCATGACACTGTAGTTTGCGGGATAGTCTTTTCTCGAGTTTGACAAAGCGTTTTTAAACAAAATGTCATCATTTACCAGACGGCAACTGCGCTACTTGAAGCATTCTTCGAATCTACCATTAAAATTTTTTGATACACCAAAGCGCTATTCTCGGAAAAAAACCCTTTTTGAAGCAGTGCTGCTAAAACGATCCTTTGAGCCCCCGGGGCCCGTAGTAGCCCGATTCTACAGCTACGAAATAGCAAGACGGCATTTTTGTTTTTTGAATCCATTGTTGCTTCTCGACAGGATGGTTTTACAAATAAGAGCTTAAAAACAATGCAAACACACAATCGATTTCAACTAACTGACCAGAAGTTCAAGTTATTACCCCAAAATTTTTGTCATGGCGACATCTACACCCATACAGAACTAGGTTTAGGGGTATCATCTTCCTTTGCAAACATAGTTTATCCGAATGTTTTTTGAAAAACGTCATCAAGCGTCGAAATACAACATCACTATCTTAAGCGTCCTGGAACGCTGGCGTACTTTAATTTTGCCGAACAAATTAATGCTTTAAGTACTTACGATGTTGGAAGAAATTAAAAACTGAAAACGAATATCGAGCACAAGCCTACCTCTAAATTGTACAAGGAACAAATTCATCTACCTGCATTGAACTCTTTTGTATTCTTTCCTTAACACCAAACTATGGACTTTAGGAATTCTACAAGCAGATTTTCTTAAATTTGCTCCGAAACGTTTCTTACGAAACTTGAAAAATTCACGTTGAATTTGTAATATCCGCCCTCTTTTTTTGTTTTCGGAACAAAAGCAAACCCAGCCTTTTAAACATTTTTGGTTGCTTTTGTCAAGGACTCCACACATTTAGCATTTTGATCTTCATAAATACACATACCCACAAATACACTTTGGTTTTTTTCTTTCGGTATTTAACATCCCTTCAAAACCTGCAGAATGCAATCCAGGAATTGAATCATCCTACTGGCGTGCTTTTAAGTGCCTTTATTTTTCGCGGCATTCCATTTTTCATTTACTCCATTGCGGACACTACACTTCCGAAAATCTTCTTACACAGGTTTGGATATGGACAAGCCCGGGATTTGTTTTATCTTTTTCTCTATCTGGCCATCATCACATAGGTACATACGGGACATTTTCCCTTACACCAAGAAAGAGCAACAAACATGTTTCAAAATGTACGTTGAAAAATTGTAGCAAAGTCTGGCATAGCATCGACTACAATCTAATTTACACAAATTTCTTTCCTCCGCCTTGAACCTCTTATTGCTCAATTTCCTGGACAACCGCGACGATTGTTAAATCTTTGCTGATGGTATAATATTTTCATTAATTAAGACCAGCTTTACAAATTTGAGTTTATATTTTGAAAAATGGAAAAATATCATCATTTTTTTGAGAAAAAACGTTGCTGGGCCTTCAAAGTTTTGACTATCCAGCAATTTACTTTTCGAATCGACCGCAATCACGTTCTACAATGGGTTAACATCATTTTCTACAATACGCTTGTTCTCAGTTTCCTGTTTATTAAACGGGTTTATCACGACAATGGCGTCTTTTATACAGTTAAACATTATTCAACCGAGTTAAGCGAGTGAAACGCCGGAGCGCCATTTATTATTGCCTCTGGACTTGAATTTGTAGCAAAACTCAAAAAAGTATTCAATGTCATCAGAAAATCCCACTACACGCTTAGGAATTGTATGTATACATAGAAAGACAATTTGGGAACCGAAATTCGGCCGTTTTTTTAGCTGGAAACGTCGTTGTAAAAGGCAACTAGGACAGATCATTTTGCAGCAGTTTCTTTATTTTCATACTCAGAACCGTTTCCACCAATTTTCGTGGTACATATTAAGGATTTGAGCTAAGGAGCAAGAAGTATTCGAGTTGAATTTTTGAAAACTGGTAACATCAACATTTTGGGAAAAACTTTAATCAGCCCTTACAAAAAGTGTCAACAGTGCGGACGGGGCTTGCCGATCTTCTGGTATTATTCCAGAACTTTTCTTCAAAAGTGTATCAGATCAAATAACGTCGATATTCTAACCGATGCCAGGAACTTGGTAACTGGTAACCCAGTGCATCCAAACACAATATGGACTATCTTGTCGAAGATGGAAATTCGCCAGACCTTACTATTTGACGGATTCACCGGGTACTTCAAAGAGCTGGATAGTTTACACATTTTTGTGCAATGGTCGGCCACAGAAAGAACGGAAATGCTTGGCAACGGAAACGGAGAGGGTAAGACTCTGCTGTACACTTTACTTTAGAATTTTTAGAAATCATTTGACACATACTGGATAGTTAGAGCTGCAAACAGTCCCTAGCTAAACAAAGTTACATCCTAAAGATCCCATCAGGGAAATTATTTGGCTCGGGGGTTAAAAGTACCATCTATTAAAATGCCCCTGGACTTTAACTTGTATCCAAACTCATCACAACATTAGTAGCCAAAAATTGTACAGAGAACAGCAATCCATACATTTCTTACTGAACCTTTCTTCATTCTTGCTGCATCACCAAAGTATAAACTTTCAGAATTCTACCAGCGGTTTTTCTGGAATTTATTCCAAAATTCTTCTTAAGAAGTGTTTCAGATCAAGAATCGGACAGTTTTAGGCTTTTCATTCCTTGTCTCGATTTTGCCGGATTCCCCAGCCAAGAATAAAGAGTACAAAATATTCCACATGTTTTGGATTGTTGAATGCTCTCCTATCGGCCTTTCTTTGCCAGAAAAGGCGCTTATTTCTTTGTAATTCAAAGGAAACTGGATCAAATTTGCCAAATTTTGGTTCTTGGAATTTTTTGGCCTCTGTTTTTGGAACGATAGCTGATTCAAGCGTCGTAGTACCTCAAAATGATGGTTCAGGCAGCAAGTATCTTTTTTGAATCTCAATTAAAACAAGTCATTGCCGATCTTCAAAACCAGGGAGAATATAGTCCTTGTTCTGCAACAATTATCGGACCCTATCAAACAATGGGAATTTTTTTGAAGAGACACGGAGCCGTTTTATCCCTACATTATTTGAGGCGACATTTTTATACCAACCAAGGCTTAGGATATCATCCTTGCTCTAGAAAATAGTTGGCCAAGGCGTTATTTTGAAAAAAACGTCGTCCGGCATTGAATGCAGTTTACGTTCTAAGTCTGGGCCTTGCATTTTGTAGTCATTTTTTTCTTTCAAATATCTTTTCATTCACGGGAATAATTTGCATAATTTATGCATTGTTGCTTAAAGAACGGTTGAAGTTTTCGGGCCGCTTCTTGATCAATTACCTGGACAAACTTTGGAGGTTCAAAGTTGTATTGTTCCTTGGACAATACAGTATTTCTTACAGAGTTAGATCCCCGGGATTATTTTACGCCCACATTTTTTTCATGGTGACATCTATGTATGCCCGCACAGAGCTAGGTTTTGGGGTATCATCTTCCTTTACGAACGTTTTGTAAAGATTGGGAAAAAATTTTGGCCTTACAAACGTTTTTTGAAAAACTTTAGCAAGCGTTGAAACACAGCTTCACTATTTTAATCGTTTTAGGTCAGCTTACAAATCGGATTCTCTGCTTCAAGTAAATATGCTGTTGGAAGTAATACATAAAAACTGGAAGCGGATATCGAGCCCAAGGATATCCAAAAATTGTATACATACAAGGATCACAAATTGATTAACCTGAAATGAGCTCTTTTTTATCCTTTCCTTATTACTGAGCTAGGGACTATAGAAACTCTACTAGCAGGTTTTCCTAGATTTGTTCCGAAACGTTTTTTACGTAATGCTACAGATCAAGAATTGAACAGATTTATAACCTTTACCTACCCACTACTACATAAGTTTTAGGTTTTTTTTTTGCTTTTAGTATTTAGCAGCCCTTCGGAACCTGCAAAATGCCATCTAGGAATTGAATCATCTTACAGGCTTCGGTTTTATGTTCATGTTAAGTGGTCAAAATATTTAAGTAGTTCAAATTAACGGTTTCTAAACGGGTTTATCAACACAATTTTGCATTTTTGCCGGATTTCCAACCAAGAATAAATACGACAGCGGCTTCAGATGCTTTCTTATCAGCCATTTTTTACCTAAAATTGAGCTTATTTCTTTGTAATTCAAAGATCACTGAATCAAAGTTGCCAAATTTCGCTTAGCTTAGGGCAGAACTATGGCCCATTGCAAGAGTTTTTGATTTATTATTGTCAATTCAAAAATTCTCTTCAAAAACTAAATCTGGTGATTTTGGATTTATTCTGGAACTCTTCTTAAGCAAAAGCTTCAGTTCGAGAATTGTGTAGCCTTTTTGTCGTTTGACCTCAAAAATCGAATATTTTCAATATCCGAGCGAATCCTAAAAACACGATTGACCCAATATGCCGCACTTTTTTTCTTGACTAAACTGAGATAACACAATTTCGGATCTTTTGAACCATCTAGTTGTAGACCATTTGACATCTCCTTGACGCCTAAATCGGGTTTTCTTTAAAACTGTAATGCTAACGAAACTGGACCAGAGTTACCGATTTTTCGGTGTATTTTCGGCAACTTTTTTGTCTTGATCCATTAAGACGTTCTGGCGAGAGTTATGATTAAGGTTGCGGAAAATCAGTAAGAAGAAACATTTTTCGGTACCATTACTTGATTGACTAATACATTTGACGGCTGAAACTTTTTCAAAAGACAAACTAATACTGGAAACTCCTTTTTGAATTGTTACAAAATTCGGTGTCCCAAAATCAGATTTTTGTGTTAAGATTATTGGACGACCGCGGGGTGGATCATTATCTTGTGAAATTCAGCATTTTGGAGAAATTAGATGACTAAAACTCGACCAGCAATCGTTGCCATCATTTTGCAACAGACTATCTGCTCTCACCTTGGAAACCGTTTTCTCCAACTGCCTGGACATTTTTTCTGCTTTATTTTCTGTTCGTCTCTTTTCTTACATATCCAAACATAAATCAGAAATAAGTCGCTTTGTTTCAGCAGGGTTGTCAATATTATTCTGAAAAAAAGTCCTAGTCATTTTTTGTTCCTTTCTTTAATAAATATACACAGGAATAAGTCGCCTAGTTTAAGCATTCTTGGACAAACAACACTTGAAGTCTTTGGACCTCTTCTGGCTCAATTCCTAAAACGAGAGTTGATATTTTCCACCCCCCTACCCCCATGAGAAACATCAACATTTTTGGAAAACATTTTTACGGCGCTTTCAAAGTCCCGACTATCGAGAAATTTACTTTTCAGATACACTTGATTTGACGCATTTTGTTCAGCAAGCTCAACTAACGGCAAATGTTTTCTTTAATGATGTTCTTGATCAACTGTTTCCTACACTTAAAATGGTGAATTTCAGAAACAAGGCCCTTTAGTTAGAACATCATCATTAAAAGTAAGCTTAAACAGATGATTTGCTATGGCGCGGAATTTCGTAATATCCGACCTCTGTTTTTGATTTCGGATCAACACCAAACCCAGCCTTTATAATCTTTTTCTCTCCCTTTATTCAAGGACAACAGAAAATAGACCTAAAGCATATGTGATTCGAAAGTCCAACGCTGAAATACACTACATTTCCTTAGTTTTATGATTAGTTTTAAGCTTTATGATTGATACGAAAAAACTGGAAATCAAGCACAAATATGTGCAAAAGGAGCATTAATTTGTAAAACTTCCAACGAAAGTTGTCATTGTTTTTTGTTACGTATTTTCGGAACGGTAACTGATTCCTGCGGAATACCCGTAACCAGTATACAGGGGTTAAAATGAAAATTCTTTAAATGATATTTCTAAATCGATAAAATTTTTCAAAAAGCTAGAAAAACAGTTGATTTTATGCTCAAACTGATGAAAACTGTCACAAAAAATGGTTGTCTTGACTTTGAAGAGATTTTTGGGACCACTCCACTGGAACACATGTTTTTGCTATATTCAAAAAGGTATTAACAGCGATTTTGCTATAGCAAGATTACACTATGTATATGCGCATATAGTATAACTAATGTCGCGCAACAAGTAAGAAGGGCCATCAAATTCATAGAATATTTACCTTCATGCTCGGCAAAAAAGTTATACCTTTTGCAAAAAATCTCATAAAATCTCATGAAACGTTCATGAGATTTGATAAGAGTGGTAAATGATACGACTTTCATGACAATTCATGAAAATATTATTAAAGCTGATAAATACGATGTTGGAACAAAATAGTGTCAATATCTTATGAAAGTTTTTGATTATATTTTTTTCTAAGGGTAGGCAGTAGGCAGTTATAACGCATGTATGTATATATTATAGAAAATGGAAAGTAACTTCTTGAAAATTAAATAAAAAGAATCAGAAGTACCCTTAGAAAAAAATCTTGTCAAATCTCATTAAAAGTTGATCAAAATTGATAAAGTTTTCGACCAAATGCGTGTCAAAATTTCGTGCAAATTTTTTTTTTCTAAGGTGTGCTATAAATTGTTGGTTACAGAAACCAATACAGTCCTATTGAAGAAATTGTGTACATAAACTCAACTTAAATCATAATCAATCAATGTGTCAAAATCCGCCGAAAGCAGATTTTGCTATTTCTGCTTGAAATCACACATTCCTTTTTATGTACTACGTTTCAGTTTCTCCCCTGTTATTTTGATATTTTGTCAGAAATTATAGAAAATACAAACAAACTACAGTTAAACGATATTTAACGTTACAAAAAAGTTTTAAAATGTCGTTGTTATGACTTGTGACCGTGAACACTCTATTTTTGATAACAGTACCCATGGTAGTATTTGCTTAGTTCCCGGCTCAAAGTGCCGTTGTGGGTTGTCTCCACGCAATTGTCCACAGAGTCGTTGACATGGACGGCTGCGGAAAAATAGAAAATATCAACGTCATGTATTGTATTTACTTGCGCAGTTTAACCCGTCAATTTTTTGTAGAATGCATAGGCACTTAAAATTACAATGACATAGGTGTTTTCATCCCTTAGAAAAAATCTTACCTATTAAGTATTTGATAATACTTTCCAAAAATGATAATTTTTGACGAGATTTGCTTGACGATTCATCGAATTAAATGCCAAACTTGATGAGACTTCTGAATTTAATCGTGTCAACGTTTGACGAAATATTTTGACAACCCTTAAAAAAAATTTTTATCAAATTTCATGAAAATGTTTGAAATATTTGACACAATTGACAAATTTTGAAGAGATTTTTGTGATTTTTCATCAAATCTTGATCCAATTCGCTAGAATTTTCAACTAAACTACGTCAAAATTTCATTAGACTTGCTTATAGCATTTTTTTATAATGGAAGATTTTTTCTGAAGAATCCCTTATCAAATCTTATGAAATTCTCAGGGAACTTGATGAGATTGATAATTAATGATGAGAGATTTTGGTACAGTTTCCACGGCCATTCTTGAAAATTCTATCAAAACTTGATCAAACTTGATAAGATTTTTTTACAAGGAATATCTTCAATGTGTGTACACATTAAGATTTTAAAAACAAATTTATATTTTTTACATACCATGATGAGTAAAGTAAAAAAGGAAGAGTTGGTTGAACGGTCTGTTCTGTCGCACCAAAGTCAGAGGTCAGCAATGACCCACTTTTCTCTCATTTTGCACCTACAATGTATTTGATAAAAAAATATTATTCCAACATTTTTGAATCACAAGGACACATTTGTGAGTTATGCGGAAAAATTAGGGGTGAAGCTCATTAAAAAATATTCAAATTTTACCACTTTAACACAAGGTTCAGAGTCCAGAGTATTGAATTTTTCCACAGCCAGGAGAATCATTCATATTACATATTTATTTACATGTGAACAGAAGGACCTGCGATCCTTGGCAGAATTTCTCCTATCACACACACAAGCATAAAAAATTAACAGCCGGCATGTAAAAATCTTCAAGGTAAATCAATCAAATGTAATTAATGTGAAATTAAACAATATTAGTAATTATTGGTCCATTTACCTTTGAAAACTGCAGTTTTTATGGGGAAATCGCGAAAATTCGACCGGAGCTGAAATTACGAATAATGATACAATAAGTTTGACATTTTATCGATTGCATACAGTTGTACACTGTGCAATTGGTAAAATCCATTTTTATCGCGGACTGGTCGATCACAAATTGTATAAATGTAATACATATATGTTTGAACAATTTATACTTCATATGCGTCAGTACGTAGGCATTATAAATTGTTTTCTCTCTCTCTATCTCTCTTTCTCTTGAGTTGAGTTGTCATTTTCCTTTGAATCCACATAGGCAAGCGGCAAAGTTTCTCTGTTTCTTTTGTATTTTCCGTGGCTATTGTCGAGCAAAAACACTTTTGTAAAGTGTGTGTGTGTGTGTGTGAGTTCATGAATAATACATACAGAAACAGGTAAAAGGAAATGACAAATGGCTCTTGACAATAAACGAGTATCGAGTCCTTTCCCCTTTTTATGTATGTAAGTTACGTATGGCAATCAAAAATACAAGACAAAAACGAGAGAAACTTTTCCAATACTCTGCCTATGTATTCAATAAAATTTTAACTAAATATTTCAATACTTTTTAATTTTTCGTACCTAAATGTACAACTAAATGAGGTTTGGTTTCGTCCAACTGCCGGTAAAATCCAGGATGACCGTTTTTTCCGTATTTCTGGCACGTCCAATTACACAAAATTTATAAAGGTGATATATGTATGGTATGGTATGTACTCGTACATTTTGACAAATTTTCAACTGTAACGAATGTAATGTACACAGCACAATATGCAATATGAACTGGTTTTTTTTAGCTCAAAGGTGCACACGATGCGATGGTGTGGAGTCGGCGGCAGAACTGGAAATGAAATGCTAAACGTGGAAAAGGGAAGACGATCCGATGTTTCCTGTTTGCTTTATTTTGTGACGGTGCGGAGTTTCCTGGCAACACCTTCCGAAGCAACAAATATTGTGTGGGTATTAACGGGTGTTTACTTAGTACAGTCCCGTATTCACTATAATATAAGAATGTGGCTCAAGCACTCAGACAAGTGAGGCGTTTGAATCGGTGTAATAACATACCATTTGAAAATTGATGTATGTATGGAATGGAAATCGTAATAATACCTTCGAAAAAACACCAAAATAAATTATCAAAGCGAAAAATGCGGGTAAATTCAGAATGCTCGTGAAGGCTACATGAAAGTAAAAGTTGGCCGACTAAACCTTACAAGTTTTTTATCTTCATCTTTGTCAAGGCAGTAATAGTTTTATTCATTGTATGGGAGAAAGTTTACAGGCACTCTTACAAGAAGAATAAACTGCATTCATTTCTCTTTTCTTCCCTTTTCAACTTTGGACGATCTTGAAAGATTACCCCTATCCCTCTCTTTCTCTCTAACATTCTGACAAAATAAAACGGCAAAATATTTGGCCCGTGTTTTTTCTCATTCCATAAAAAATAAAACCAACAGTTATGGCATTAAAATATTGCATGGATGTGCTTTGCGTACGGAAGCTTTTTTCTAATTTTGTTGAGGGGTAGAAAAACTTCGAACATCGCTGGAAAAGCGCATTATTTTACTAATTCCGATTCACAAACTAAGAGAAGCTTTGTGACTGTGTTCTGACTTATTTAACTATTGAAAACATTTTGACGTAAATGATCTGAAGCGACGTTAGAGTTCTAACAATAAGTGGTGATGTGTGCTTTGACACTTTTACAGTTTCCACGCCGCTTCTTCATTTTAACCCACTAGAACCTGACACGAAGAAAATTAGTTGTAATGATTTTCATCTCTTGTAACTAATTGCATGAAAATGACATTCAAACTTGGAACGTTTTTACGATTGTTTAGTGACTGAATTTATCACACTCTGCTGACACATCTGGCGTATCTCGACGGATTTTACTGAGTGGCGTCGAATTTTTACACGTCTCGCATTGCTTTAAAATTGTGTGGATTTTTTGTTTGAACGTTTTTCTACGCCGCGACGTTTGACGCCGGTCAGGAATTTACGAATTATGAATAGAATTCAAAGTTAAGGAAGCTCAAAGGCGTACCTGTGGCTAATTCAACATGCAAGATTGTCATCAACAAACTATTGGTAGACTCGTAAATGTTAAATTGTTATTATTTTTGACCCCGTTTAAAGTTTTTTTAAGGAAAAAGTCTAACTGTGTAGGTTTAGATTGAGTTGAATTTCTCATGGTGTTCGATACCAATCAAATTAGAGGGCAAGAAATCGAGTAATTACAATTTTTGAGCACGAGCTGGTGTTTTCACGGCTCTAAAAATTTGTTTACCTTCGTCGTCGCTTGTTCGGAAACGATGACAACGGAGAAAAATTCAGCCTTCAGCTGCATTTGTGTGATCAACGTCGAAAACGGTAGAAAAAAACAGGTATCTACCACAAAAAAACGTTAGAGCATTCCGCTACGACATCATGGAAGTTGTGCAACATACATCTTGTTATTAATTCGTCTAACTTTAAGCTATCCGCCGTTCGCTCTACTTCTAAATGTCACAAATTGGCTTATTAACTCGCCGTTGTCTGCCGTTGGAAAAAAATCTTGTCAAAAAATCTCATGAGATTTTGACACGATTTTGGTACAAAATCTTATCAACTTTGATCCACTGTCAAGAGTGGAGATTGCCAGAGAAAATCTGCAACCGGCGTCCAAGTTTTAGCCAGCCGCTCTTGTTGTACAGCGGGAAAAGTGACGTCCTTACGATATAAAAAAAGTCTCACTTCGACGCCGCTCAGTAACATTTGCGGTGCCTTGCGCAATTACAGTTCAACAGATGTCATGGCGTCCTGAAATCCTAAGTGAGAACCGTCCTGTATAGAATTTCCCTACTCCCTTTAAATCGGACAGCTTCTAGTTGAATACAGAAAGCTTAACCCCGGTGTGAGTTTGCAGGTGAAGGAGAAGGTGAGAGGGATCTGGACATTCTCTCCCGCAAAAGTTACAACGACGACGTTTTGGATTGGACTTTCGCCGCACAATCTTTTTTTCCTTCTTGCGGTTTTGTGCTTGAGACGAGTTGAACGATGAATTTGTACTTGAATTCATCTTTTTTTCAACCTTTTTCGCCTAGCCAAAACTTACTCCGGAAATAAATATTCGATTAAAATTTGAAGCCGGGAAGGGGAGGATTGGGAGTAGCTTTAGTACATACGTGTGCTGATGCTCTGTTACTCCAACTGTTATTGGAATCTACACAAATAACGACGGAGCCGTTCTTCTTTGCAAGCCCATTGAATAAAAGTTGTGTGAAGATAACGTTAAATTTTCTACTGACTTTTGAAGGGACTCTCAAGTTTTTTTCCCGAGTAGCATATAAAACTGGGAATAACAGTTGAGTAGAATGATCGCCAATGAATGTATGTAAAATGTAAACCATGTCA
>JAQIVE010006107.1:0-11963 GCA_034698285.1 Sminthurinus bimaculatus | reverse complement strand
AAAACATTGAGCATGTACATATGTATGGCACAACTGTTGTGTAGTAGATATATCTGCTGCTTCATCGTGTAAGAATTCAAATTTTAACTATATAAACTGAGCGACAAGCAATTAGGGCGAAATGTGCAATAATTGTGTGTAATAAAATCTAAATTTTCCATAATCCTTCATTTTCACTTGAGTTTAGTCTCCAGGTTGTCTTGAAAAACTGAAAAGGTGTGAAAATTGAGTGCCACAGTCTCTTAACTTGATATGAGGTTGAATATGGAATACATATACATACTGCTGTGATTTTAGCACACGATTTTTTTTTGCTACAGAATCCTTTTCTAGTAGTAATTAATCCTTAGTTATATGCAGTATGCAAACTATTCACTCGTAATGTAATGTAATGTAGGTATACAGAATATAGGTGTACAACAATAAGTAAATATGTAATGAATATTATGCACATCATGTCTATTGATTTACGTCTCGCCTCGTTGTTAGCCATACAATTATTCTACATTATGTCAGTTGAACTACACTGGCGAGACAAGTTATCATAGATTTCAGAGGATAGGACAGGGACAGATAGGATGTATAGTATAGACAGTGTATTTTGTAGGTATATAATGTGCAGAAAAAACAAGAAAATATACCTAGAGCCCAGCCGCGTGTTTTCTATAATACACTCACCATTAATTTAATATATATTGTTGATAATCACTAACGCTGTCTGTCGAAGTCCAACTGGGTACAGGGTGGATATATATGTACATTGTACATGGCTCATTGTTATACAGTTTTGAAGGCGTTTTATATTACTTCTCTCAATTCACTATTAAAAAGCAAAAATTGGTAAAAAAACTCTGAGTTTAAATATTTTAAGATTAAATTGTATACACACAGTAAAAATTTGGTCAAAATGTGATGGATGGCAAATCTTTCAAAATGTCCCAATAAAAAGATCACCCTGTACATATATTATGTGGCGTTTCTGCTACACATTATATACAGCATGTGTATTTACTACAATATTTACTGTAGTTTGTGCATGCAAATAGTATTAATTCATATTATGAGATATTATATCTTATTATGTATATCGTCCGCCATGAACCTTGAGCGACTGACTGATGAGCTAGCTGGGTTTTCATTTTCGTTTGAACTCTTTCCGTTCACCTTCACATTACCTTTTTCTTTTTCTAATAGGTAAGTTTTAAGACTCAAGACTCGAGAGTAGAGAGCTGCGGTCCAGCCCAAACGTCGAAAATCGAAACATCCCCTGCAAAACTCACATCCACAATCCACATCACTATCGCTCTTTTCCCACTTTTCTTTCCCCTTATATTTAGTTTGCCTCTCTTCAATCATCTCACAGCTCAAAGCTTTATGCGTGTATATTAACTATGCATATATAGTGTATGTACACATCGTACACGCATTTAGATTTTATTTTATGTGTTAGTAATTTGTATATGTTACCAAAATTATGTAACTTAATCGTGTTATAGCGGCGCTTGTGTATATGTATAATGTATATGCATGCATTGCAAATTGTGATATAATAATAAATGGTTGAACTGACATGACATGAAAATTTGAACTCACGACATGTGATCAATAAACTTTCACATATTCCTATACATTATTCCTATCATATTTTATATTCACCGTGAGGTCAACTTTTTTGCCCTGTTCTTTTCTATATTTGTATGTGTAATAGTTTATGATTCATCTTCATCGTTTTCTTTTTTTGCTTTTTGCATTTTGCACGCTCTACATGCTCTTGTCTTATATTGCATTTTAAGACATTTCCACACTGTCCACCCACTGCCATTTCATATATGTATGCTGTATGCATATTATGTATGCATGCATTATGTGTACAGCATATGAAGAATGTATTCACATAAACTTTACTGACGATGAGAAAATTTGGGCTGTTTTTATTGCACGGAAAAATGGCCTACAGTACAGGATACAAAAAATCAGGAAGGCATTTTTACACTGGCCATTATTGTGTCAAGTGAGTTTGCAGACTATTTGAATTTGTATTTTTTACTTATTTTTCGCACAGACACAGAAATCAACACATCCGAACCCTTCCAGAGTCAACGATTCAAAGGGAATTAATTAATTTACAGGGTACTAAGCAAACACTATAAATTCAAGTAGATACATACATACTTTGTATATTAAATGTAGAGTTTGTACAAATGTGTATGTACATGTTCATAAGTAAGCCGTTGTGTCAATAACAATAAAATGTATTCTTGTAATTGAATGGAAGATAATTGAATGTTGGCTTTTCAATGTAGATGCCGAGAGAATAAAAATAAAGAGTCAATAATAAATAAATAAAATAAATAAATAGACAGTTGATATAAACATAAACCTTGTTGTATGTGTACAATGTTGATATTGATGACTGAAGAAAAAGGAGCGCAAGTTTCCTCGCATGTGGACGATAAACTGTCAAATACACACCATACTCCACACTCTACACCCCTTTGCTTATGAAAAGATCAAATAATATAAAAGTAAGCACATTATTCAGTAAAGATAATATGACGATGATGGTCATGGAAAGGGAATAAAAAGAAAACGAACAAGAATAAAAATTTATACATGGAGTTAGTTTATCTATCGATATATGAAAGCTATGAGTACATCACTAATCAAAAACTACGATAATATAATTGTAGTAAGTATCTATAATAATAATTTGATTAATCAATAAACATGTTCAATTTGGGTTTCTTTGTATGTGTGTTAGAACTGTGAACATGTGAGATAAAAGTGTGTATTGAAGTGGAGGCCTATAGCTACAATCTTCAATGTTCAACACACAAAAAGATGGATGCAAATAAGTATCTGATGCAAACTCTGACAAAGCACAAACACAAATCAACTCACGGCCAGTTTGTTTTCTCTAACATGTCTCGTCAATCTTTAATTTTCAATCTGTCATTTGTTGGTTGCTCCTAGTCGCTCAATACTGATCAAGCTGAAGCTGAAGAAGGAGAAAAAGAAGAAGAAGACCAAGAATAAGAAACGTGCAAATTTGACTAATTCATTTAGCACAAGCTTTACATAATATATGAGCAACTTGGTCATGTACATTGTACATGGTATACATACATACAAACATCTGAACATGGTAGTTATGTCTACAGACATTTATGTACTTAGGTGCGTACAGGGATTACGCAAGAATATTAATTATTACTATGTAAATTAAATGGACCCCTTATTCATTTCACTTTTGGGATCTGAAGATTTTGCCTTTTAATTTAAGTTTATACGTCCATTAGATTTAGTTCACTGTCTATGTCCAACACTCAACTCAACTCAACTCAACTCATACTCATAATTCTAATAGAACTTGAACGGATCATTTTAAATAGCGCAATTATTTCTTTTGATTACTGCCGTAAATATTATAAAGCAAATTAAACATGAATAGCATAAATGAACATATACAATGTCTTTTTATTACTCTACATTTTGTGTTAAATGCCATATACACAAATATATGCAACACATTGTATGTACACATTAAAGTGTAAAAAGTTTCTGACTCCCAGTGCGTGATAGAGCAATCAACAGGTCATTACAACAATCATAACAACAACCACAAAAGCTTATGATTTTACAAGAATGCCTTCTAACAATCTAAGAACCTACAAATTGATGATCGTCAATCACATCTACAGTGTAAGTACATATTTACATAATACATATCATGCTCTTATAAAGCTTGTTCATTTTTCTCAAATCAATCTCAAAATACGTGCGTATAATTATGTATTTTTTAATTTTATTTAGCATATTCAATATTTGGCTAACGATAAGAGCAAGAAAGAAGAAAGACAGTAGATAAATACGTGTATGTGGTTTATTATTTATCCAAATAACTTTTTGCATTTTACAACCTCAATATTTTGTATCAAATTATTGTTGCACATACAATATTTGTAGGTACAGTCATATTTAATGGTGCCTATTATTGGTAAGATAATAAATAATGACGGAATCGAAACATTTTTCCTACAAAATAAAAATAAAATACAAGGAATAATTTTAACAACTTATTTACCATCTAAGATTGCATTTACACAATTAACTCTAATCCCTCGTATACACATGTAACTACTCTATCGGAATTATGTTTTCACATTTCACATTGTTACCGTGTGTGAAATGATAATTTTTTCGTAAATTAAAAACAACAACAGTTTTTCAAATTATTAGTGTGTAGTGTGTACATTTCTAATTCCTAATGTATAATATTATTAGTAGCTAAAAGGCTTTTATATACAAAGCTCTGCAGGTACTGATAAAGTGCATTACCAGACGTGTCTTATTTATGATAGTAGACCATATACAGATGCATATTGCATATATGTATAGAGGTGTATAATAATAATGTATTTCACACACAACTCTGTGACAGCACTAAAGGGCTTACGTATATTTTTGTGGCTTCAAGAGAAATCCATGCACAATGCACACAGTCATTCATTCGTTCATTCATTTCGAGGCACAAGTAAGTGAATTTTGGGGAAAAACGGAAGACACATGGTAATCAATTAAATGACTTGTCTTTCTTTCGATATACATTATACACAAATAAGCAGAAATCTTGGCTCCTGGCTGACTAAACAACTACACATATGTAGATAGTAGTTGAATGGTGCTGACTGCCGACTGCAGTTCTATACATTGTGCCAAAGCCAAGAGCATCTCTTCTTTTTCACATAATACACGTAAATTGGAAATTATCTCGAGAGCCTGTGTTTTATAATAGTATGCATGAGTTTGTGATGGTTTGACATGACAATGTGTGTAAGCTGACACTGGCAGTCACTCCCACTCACTGTCAATAACAAGTGCATAGGTATCTACGAATATATCTGAATATTATATGCCATGAATGTATTAGTACATATTTTTATATATTATACGAAGTAGACCACACCAAAAACCATATAAAATTCACTATGGTTGAGGTAATTAAGATAAAATTGAAACTCCAAGATGCCATGTTCTCTTGTATCTTGTGACTGCACTGTTTTTACCTTTTACATCTGCAAACTGCTAACTACTACTTGTCATTAATAAGTATAATATGCATAATATGTATTAGTGCTCCATTCAAGAAATGGAGAGATGGATGGAAGTATCTCTAAGTGAGTAAATAAGAAGCCTTTATGCGATTCTCGACGTCTTGAGAACTTGTGCAACTAAATATTCTACAAATTTACTTCACTTGACTGTCTACTCTAGATATACATAGAAATGTGTATCATATTTTTACGCTTTTACTTCCATTTTCTTCCCCTTCTTCTTCTTCTGCTTGTTTTTCTTGAACTTTTGGTTATTCATCTGTGTGTTCGAATACTTACTTTGGATCAAATCAGCTGAATATGACATGTTTCTTTCTCGCTATAGTTTCTTATTTCTCATCTGGTTTGGACTGTTGTCTGTTGTTCCTCCGCCTATTCAAAGGGAAAAGGTCCTCGTCATTTCACACATTTATCTGACAAATGTACCCATAACAAGGAAATGAATATCTATGCACAACATTCACAAAATGTGGCTGCAGCTCTGAATTCGGATGAATAAATTAATAACTTGGGAGGAGTAGAATCTTGCAATTTTATACATCTTTGTATTGAATGTTTCTCACTTTCATTTTCATTCACATGCATATTACCTATAGGTATCTAAAATTTTAATGGATATCTTAGGGCATTACACGATAAATTTTAGCATGCCTTTCGTATGATACTTAATACATATTATGTGTAATGGCTGATACCCATGTATGTATTCCCTGCACACAATTTCATGGAATAGTCCTGAAAATCAAGTTCAAGTCAATTTCTAAGCAATATTTGTACGATAAGCACGCTAGGAGGACGAGCGGATAGACAACTGATGTGGGATTAGGGGAAAAAATTGCAGACGAATGAACCCAAAAGATGCACTCTACGATACGGATACACTCACCAGGTACCTGTATCCGTATTGGAATTGGACTATTGGAAATTTAATGCAATTTCGCTCATACACCAGAACCACATAATAACGCAGGTAAACTTTGTATATCTATGTATGTATGCATGAAGTACAAGTAGACATGTACAAAATGTACAGGTTGTCAATAAGTGTGTGCAAATGCAAACTCATGTTCGACCACTGATTCTCTCAACTTTCCATTAATGACCAAACTTTACCAAACTCTAGAGTCAGTTTATAATGGTGTTACGACCTGTAGCGCGTATGCATTCCATTTTGTGTTGAGCACTTTTAAACCCGACTTACAATGCCTGTCTGTATAATGTATAACAACTAATATAATCTTATTTCATATGTATGTATAAGGTCTGCTGCTCCTTTTGACATTGAATTGTAGATACATAGATAAGGATTTACCCTTTGTTGAACTATCGTCCTTGCCACATCATCTTCAGCGGTCAATGTTCACGAGAGCATTGACACACACCAAATTCAAGGGTAGAAATCAAATAAGGCTAATAAGGTATTCCAAAAAATATGAGCTACGCATAGGTATAAACATCTTTAAAAAATAGGGCAGTAGAAAGTTTAGAACGTCGGCGGAAAAAATAAACAAAATATCAGACAATTGCATGGAACGACAGAATAGATCACGATGATATTACAAATACAAATAGATACCTGGGCAAAGGATAAGTATTATACTTTATGCTAAACGCTTATTCAGTAGATTTGTAGGTACAGTTTAAAGTTGGGACGCAGAAGTAAACTTGTAAACATGCAACTTAAATAGACCACTGCTCTGCTCTTGTCCTTTTAAACTACCCCCGTTTAGATTTCAAAACAAAAATACATGGGTAAAAACGTTCAAAATCAAAAACTAGCCTAAAGGTCATTGTCATCAGACTCGTGGTCAGTCACTCTTTGTTGTTATTCTGTCCTGTCCTTTCCCTTTCCTTTGCTCAGTTTATCATCTCTAGTGTGATAAATATATCTCTGGCGCGTTTTTTGTCTCGTAAATAATAGTTGAAGAAAACAACAAAATAAAACTATCTTCGTGTTTGTATGTATTATGTATGTGTTGAATAATTTGGAGGTTTCAATTCATTCAAACTGAGTATTTTCCTACGTATACAGTATGTATACTAAATGGGAAAATGTATCGTAAAATGATTCTGTGTTTGATGACTGCATGGTAGTGATAATATTTCAACAAATGGTATAATACACAGCAGTGATGTTGGCTATTCTGCCCTGGTTGTCCTTCTCAATGAATTATTGTATTTGTAATAATGATATAATATATTACTTCGGAACTGCTCGTCTAATGTCTCGCACGGCCATATGCACAATGTACATACATACATCATGAAATGGTGGAATAATGGTCAGCTGAAAGCGAAAGTGCGAAGGTGCGTAGTCAAAAGACCACTAAATAGCATTCATGATTGAAGTATGAATCTAATAACTATTTAACTAATGTAGTCATAGACTCTTTAGTTAGTAGTTAGACGTACCTTGTCTTCAAAGCTGCTGAGCTACAAAATCCTCTGAATACATGATATATTAGTGAGCATTTTGTCCTGCTGTACGTAAGTAAGTATAAAATGGAGAGTAAAGACATGGAGTAATAAGAAGAAGCCTTGGGATCAAAAACTACCTCCTTAATGTGTTATGCATACACATGTATGTATATATGTAAACTGTATGTATTATGCATGTATATTATGTATTTGTGTGTGTGTGTGTGTGAGTACCGTGCAACAACAAATAACAATGATAATGTAAAGTATTTGTGTGTATATGTACGTATGGGAATATTTATTTCATTTGCCGTTTCAATAACTGTCATATCTTTTTTATGCTTTGTTGTCTGTATGTACAATGTACAGTGTACATATTATACTACTTTATGTCTATATTCATTACTTACATAAGTATGTATAGTGTTCTGTATAAGATTGTGTGACAGACTTTACTGATTAATAAAAACTTACAGCTAATTAAATCTTCACGGACTTTGGAATTTAAGTGTTCTATTATGTAATTGGGATGTCGGTAATCATATGTAATATGCATGTATGTATATAGGTATGTGTTGTGCATGTATACAAGCAATATCCTTATTTATTTGATTAAACATCAGTTCCACGTTTAGACCTCATGATGGTTATTGTGATGTTAAATTTTCTCGTGTAAGATGTATGTATGTATACATATGTATATGAAAAAATGAATGAATGAGTTTTCCTGCTCATAAATAAAATGGAAGGAAAAAGATATAACAGACAGTTATTGTTACTCGACGAATTGCTCTTTGTACTTTTTCCTGTACATGGACAAGAACAAAATGCATGCATGAACATATACATACATTAAAAAATGAAAAATGTTTGTAGAAGTTCCAAGTTCAAATCAATCGGAATATCTTTTTCTACCGTTACATACATGATGCGATGATGTAAATATTACAAATATGTATTTTGTGTATTTGTACGTATGATTTGTGGTTATTTGTGTATTACATCATATTTTATGCAACTGCATAAAAATAGAAATGCTATAAACTAAATGTATTGTAAACAATTTTAACTATTTTCCAGAGTTAAAAGTTTTGCAATAAACAACAAATGCATACTGCATAATACGCCACGTTGAAATCTCACTCTTCTTGTAACGCTTCCATTCATTCTATCGGTAAGTACGAATAAATGTGCGCACATCTAACATGCATAAATGCATACTGTTATTGCTGACAACGTAATTTGTATACATACAATAGTGAATTGTTGTTCTAGTTGTTCGGAAACTCCCGAACCTGTCCTAAAACGTCCTAAGGGACATCGAAGAACCGTCGCCTGTTGTAAAAAAAGTAATTTTCAATATGGTTCATACATGTACAATGTATGTATAGTGTACAAACTCGTCATAATAATATTCACGGAGTAGTAGCATTTAAAAACAACGATATCATCTAGACGGGAGCAACTCGTGATTTTACTTGCAGTGTACCTACTACCTACATAATTTTACAGTGATAACTTTCCAACAATGTCAAGCAGATCGATAGTACAAAAGCTGCAAAAACATCCTTTACATGTTTGAATGAATATGCTTTTTATGTATGCATGCAAATATTCTTGCAACAAAACAGTACGGCAGCATGATATTATGACTTGCCAAAGCAAAATATAATGGAGGTGGAGGGAGATGTTTTAAAGAAAAGTGAGAAAAGAGAAAAGTACCCTTGAAACTCATCCCTGTCAACTGTGTGAAAAAAGCTGTAAACAGGATAATATCTTCACACTCCAAGTTATTTAAGATCCATGGGAAGAATATATATTTAAGTACAAACTGTTACAAACACACTGCAAACACTCACAATTACAGTAACATTTATGTACATAATACAAAAGTATGGCGATGCATGTGTTTTTTTCAACCCGTCAGCTCGTGATATTATCCTACTTATAAATGCAATTTTAGACACACATGTACAATGTACGTACATATATTATCCAAAATTCGACGGAAGACAACAAAACATTATTGTGAATTGTACACACATTTATGGTGCATATTATTGTACAAAAAGATAGCTTTAAAAATAAATGGGATAGGAATAAGACGACGTCGAGTTGTCAAGATACAGAAGAGGAGACTAAAGAGTTTCTTCTTTTTCTTTTTGCTCATAGTTGAAAGATGTGCTATCTGTCACTTCCACTGTTTTTCTTTCAAGTCGGACGAAACAAGGAGAATAGAATAGATCAACAAGATGAGATATTTTTAGCACTGCAAAACAGGCAAGAATAGATACACATTTTTACTCTGTTGTCTACTACACGAGTGACGTGCATTATTATTATTATTATTACATTATGATTTCCCGTTCTCGACCGCCAGTTCCTTCCCTAGTTCCAATCTCCACTCGAAACTCGAATGTAGTTAGTTTGCAGTTTGCAATTTCCGACTGTAGCTGAGATGCAGAATTTGTAAGATGTATACATTATACATATTAGTAGATACTAGACATGAAAGTATATAGCTTAAATTTGGATCTATTAGACTTGGACTGCAGCATAGTGATCTTATCTGAAAAGACTTGTGCAGAAACACTCTTTCACTTTCTCGACTTTTGGAACACAGGAAGACAACGACGACGAGACGGGAGTGACAATGACAATGATAGGTTCAATATACCATCCAAAGACCGAAGAGTGGGAAAGAGAAAGGAGGAACAAGAAGAAGGACGGGTAAAGATAAAAGGTTAACGTTTTTGCAATCAAGATCAAGTTGCTCACTCACTGCACACATAACTGCAATGTAGTTACAACGTATACAAAACGGGGGCCGGAGCCAAGTTGAAAGATCATTTATTCCATGGAATCTCCAACTTCTTTTCTGTTCCATCTCCTTTGACTCTGCGTATTTTGAACTTACATTTGTATGTAGGTAAATATGTTTTATACTGATACATTATACATATGTATTTTGTGGAATGGAAAGATGAAGAAATCAGACCAAGAAAATAAAGAAAATGAGGAGGTTAAACGAGAAAAGATAAAATACCAAATTTGACAAACAGCTCACTGACTGAAATCATTTTACTTGTACCAAAAACTTGCGTTTTTGAGTGTGAATTGGAAGGTGTCTTCAAGAATAAGTGTATTGGCATGTTTTAATTAGATGTAGGCATCACGAAAATAAAAAGTAACAGACTTTCAATGTATATGATGAATAAATGACAATAATAAATGTGAAACTATCACAATTTGTCACAAGGATGCATTAAATGGCACACACACATGTACTAATGCTACGAATGTATACTGTACCGAGATACATCATAGATATTGTAATAGATAGTCACACGATTTTGAGAGAAGAAGAAGAAGAAGCAGCATCAAAATGATTGATTGTCCTCTGTCACAATTTTAAAACTACATATAGGTATAGTGTCTTCGTTTCTTGTTTTCTTATTAATTATTATGCAGCGTTAAACCCTATTAGCTGTTTGGCTGATGAGTCAAGTTGTCAACTAGTGGCTGAATTAATGAGACGACCTTTTGTCAAATGGGAGTACCAAATAAGTAATGAGTGTTCTAATATTATAGTTACATCGGTGCTGTATTTGTAGCTGTACAATGTGTAAACTTTGCACCGTACTTACAACTCGATTGTATAATTAAGATACTAAACGTATTTTGTTATTTTCAGCACAAAACCTTGCTAGAATCAAAATCAAAATTAATATAACATACATTATTCTAATTAGTTTCTTTACTACTAACATTGTTATCTTTATTGCTTATCATTTATAGGTCAATTAGTGTTGACAATTTGACACACACACAAATCGTAAACACAAACATTCATCACATGTCATACATGCTACGCGTCATAAATAAATGGTCAAAAGTATCGTAAGTACACATTACACATGTTGAAAAGATGAAAAGTTGAACAGTATAAATAATTTTTGTCCATTCATTCACCCAACATTTTGCTTTAAATGGCTTTGGAGATATCAAATCTCCTCATTACATAGCCGTGGTAGTAGGAGCAAGTTATTTTCTATCTATTCATTCATAATCAGAAACATGGCAGTTTCAAGTAAAATTTCATCAATCTCACATTCCATTTCTAATTTTGTGCACATATCACACGTTACAAGTTGCATATTTTGAGGATTTAAATTCCTAAATTGTTACTTCTGCAACTCTTAATCAGACTCGCTTACTGTTCTTCAGTGTGGGAAAACCTCCACACATCACACTACCTTCATCACACACAAAAACCCACAATAGGTATACATTATTTGAATTGCTTTGCATTAAACAACGACACAACATGGCATCTACATACATACATATATGCATACCGTAAATGCTTGAATTGTGCGGCACCATTCAGTAGTGCTGCACTTTGAATAGTCCGTCGCGGATAAAGTGAAA
>JAQIVE010006106.1:0-11965 GCA_034698285.1 Sminthurinus bimaculatus | reverse complement strand
GATTTTGACGAAATATGGCTTAAAATGACAGTAAAGAGTTTCTCCTCCCCCTCAAAAAGTGGGAGAAGCCACAAAAATTTCTTATGGGTTTTACGATTGGAGCGCCATAATACTTTATTTACTTATTTATTTACTGGATTCCGGGATGTGAAAAACCCATAAGAAATTTTTGTGGCTCCTCCCACTTTTTGAGGGGGAGGAGAAACTCTTTACTGTCATTTTAAGCCATATTTCGTCAAAATCGGTTCACGGGTGTAGTCATAAAAAAATCGGACATGAAGTCGTATTTTTTGACAGTGGCAAAATTGTGCTCCGGAGAAACTCCGCCAAAATTCGAAAAAAAATATTTGGCAAAAATGACCAAGCACTCCACACTCTTATGACCTTTCTCTACAACATGGTACCACACTCGTAAGGATCCGTGAAGAATTAGATCTACTGGCGAAGAATTTCGTCGGTAGGTTTTTTGGATTTTTCCTTTTTTTCGACAATCATCCTCCTTAAAGATGATTCACACTTATCTATGTATCAAGTTTCAAAATAGTTTGGATGAAGGGCATGAAGACCGGGCTCCGAAGGAAGTTGATATGGAGAGGGCAAAACAAATGCTGGCAGCCCCGAAACCTCAGAACTTCAATGCGTAAAATTAACATATAAATAATATATAATTAACAACTAACCAGTTATAGATTATTACCAGGTTTTATTGTTATTTCTTATATGCACAATTATACATTATATTATTGTACAGTCAAATTCATTTCAGCGGATAAAGGGATTCGGGTAAATGGGTAATCCAGTTATCTGGGACAAATTTTAGACTGAAGTTTGTATGGCTATGTTTTTCATTTATTTTTTAACTGAAAGGCGGGATTCCGATAAGAGGGACATCCGGATAATTGGGATAGATTTTAATGTAAATTTTGTACTATTGTGCCGCATAAGAGGGAATTTGCTGGTATTTTGCTAAAAGTCAAAGAACGGTTTAGCATTTGTATTTAGATGTTATTGTTTGAAGCACTGTATACTTTTTCAAGTTTTCAGTAACTAAACTGCAATACACATATATGTCGTAATATTAAGAAATAGAGAATAGAAAAACTACCTTGCTTGTTCAGCTGCTGTAGTCTTCTTCGTTTTTATTTTCAGTTTTTCAGATTCGTCCAATCCTAGGCTATCATCATTTTTTACTGTAATGTACTCACTGTCTTTAGAGCCCCATAGCCCCACCATTTTGACGTCTTTCATTGCAATTATGTAGTTGCAGTAAGCATTTGTTGAAAGTTGGTTTTATTCACCAGTTTTTCCTCGGTGTTATCCAGCAAGGTTTCACCTGCCAAATTTGTACGGTGCCTTTCACGTCTTCCCTCATCTTACTTTTAATTTCAGGCTATTTTGCGAAACATAAGGCAATCATTACGTTAGCACACCACTGTGTGTATATCTATTGCTTTTTGAGCAATAGTAGACACTAGACACATAAATACCGTTGTATTATATGTCTACCCTTAGAAAAAAATCTGGTCTCGAGATTTGATCGAATTTTGACACGCATTTGGTCGAAAATCTCATCAACTTTGATCAAGTTTTCATGAAATTTTGGTATAAAACTGTCAAAATCTGTTTGTTTTAGGATTATTGACCTGCTCGACGAGGCCTATCAGGCTGGGTAGTTCTCATTTCAAACTCGAGGGGACATGCGGGAAATGTCCCTTGTTAGTCGAAGCGACGTGATTGGAGAAGTTTGCCATCAAGTTCAATATTTATGTATTATGTATAATGCAGCGGAGCGTGGGTCCTCTATATATCAACGTTTGTGTAGCATTCCGCTTTTCTGAGTTACCTGTTCGGAGATTTGCATCTCAACTTCCAACGTGGATTTTACTTATTCATAACGCCAAAATTTCTGAAATCAAAATTTTCTAAAAATCTAAAATTAGACGTCAGTTTCTTCTGTGCATCGAATGCGATTACACTGTTTTTATGAAAACTGAAACTGTAACAACATGCTTGAGTTGATGTATGTACAGCTCAAAATCCATCCCAGAGTGGGGCACATCTTTCAATCTCTCTCTCTCTCTCTCTCTCTACTTGATCAAAAATATTTGCATCCACAAGTTGATTTTAACTAATAAATGTCATAAATTCTAAATTCTGCAGACTTACATAAATACCATATACATTATACAATGTATACATACATAAGATACCATGGGTGTAAGCAATTGAATTTTGGAGCTAAAATGTCTGGTAAATTTCCCTTTCTTCCAAGATTCGTCATCGCCTCAGATAAATTTTAATTGACCTTCTCAACTTGTCGCAGCTTGGATTAACAAGGATATGGATGCATAGTGTGCGTTAAGTAAGTAAGTACATATGAGTTGAAATGAAAAACTGGTTCATGAACTTTAATTTAGCCTAATTGACTTACAAAGGCAGATCTGTCGTTGCTTTTGGCTCGCAATCCTGCCTAATGCTTGATTCTTTTTTTATTCTTTTTTCTTGCGTTCCATTCAGTCTGCCAGTCTAACTTTTATATTCGACCATTTTGCCTTCGAAAAGATTCCCAACGGTCTAGACATTAAGTTTAACTAATTTTTTAGATTTAAATCCAACATGTTTGTTCCTTCGTCCTTTTGTACTTTTCTGTTCGCCATCGTCCTCCTCTTCCTACTTCTAACTTCCGGTGGCCATGGCCAGGATCAAGATTCAGGGCAGACGGCTGGAGGAGGAACAACGGCGACGTTTGAGCAGACCCTAGACGAATTTCTCAAACAAGCCTCGGACAAGGATGGATTGGACCTTCAAGTGTCGACTTGTAAAATTAGCAGCCAACAACTTGTTGCAACAGCTCAGGCCACGGCTGCTCGAGTTTTAAATGGTGTTTGTAATAGAGGTGGGAAAATATTTCTTGTTACAGTAGCTAAATGATTTTTTTTAAAAAAAATCAATGGAATTCTTTTACCTTTTACCCCAAAATTTAGACGAAATCGAGGACAGGTTTGTCAACATGGAGACGCAACTCGGTGACCAGCTCAACGTTGTCAAGGCAATGTTGTTGAGTTTGGAGGAAAAAATTGTGGATCAAGATCAAGAGCTCAAGAGACAATATCGAAGGATTCTTGGCTCAGTCTCCGGCTCCGGTTCTGGTTCCGGCTCCAGTTCAATCCAAAAGTCGAGCCAAAAGTCTAGATCAAGTACAAGTGTTAATGTCACTAAGGAGCCTGAAGATCTCGACAACACTGACGATGACCTGTCTCAAAGTAGTACAAAGAGTGGACGAGTGGGTCCAAGATCCGATGAGATTAGCCGATACAACAGCACAGTTCATATTGAGAGTGGTCGTCGAGTCTTTAGCTACTACTGGATTCTGACTGGAATGGGGTACAAGGTGAACAATTGGAATCAAAAGAGAGCTCTGAGATCAAGCAGCTTCTACATTTTTCCAGAGGGTTATCGACTTTACATGAGAATTATACCAAGATACACCGCCAGCACCATGTACATACATGTGGGAATCACCAAGGGGTAAATTTAGAAAATTTAGCCAACTTTCTCCAGAAAAAATAAATATTATTTGTTAAATATTTTATTGTTGCTTTCTTTTCCCAGAGATTTTGACGATTCCCTGTCCTGGCCCTTTACATACAATTTACGGATTCAAGTTCTTGTAAGCTAACTAATTTTACTAAATGTAATAAAGCTATTTATGATTTGTGACAAGTAAACTAATGATGATATTTTTCTACTGGTGAATGCAGGCCCAGGATGTAAATCAGCCAAAGAGAGTACCCGACCTAAAAAGCAGGATTTGGAATCCCCGAGAACTGTGCTCAGGCTCAAACTGGAGAAAGCCCCTAAGTTCTAGCCCAGACAATGCCGAGTGTGTTGGGCTCGGATTCCCACACGATGTGATCAAAACGCCCGAGTACATTTGGAATGATCGACTCATCGTCAAGCTAACTGCTTACTTGGACTGAATAAAAAAACTCAAAACCTGATTATTTAGCCACGTTTTTTTAATTTTTCGTATTTTTAATGTTCCTGTTGATTCCCTATTCGTTCTTGCTCCTGATTTCCTGATTTGAAGGTAAAAGCGAAAAACTAAAAGTTGAAAGGAGCAAAGAATTTAATATTTAATTTAAGCAATAATAAAGAATAAAGTTGTGAACAAAACCAACATCCACTCTGAAAGTATGTACAAAATTTTTAAATTTTTCTCTCAACTTTTATTTATAAAAATATTTTCTTGACATCAAAGAACTTTTTAGCATTTTTTCCCTTCTTTCACCATTAAATATAGTATGTACATAATAATTCTCGCACTTTTTTTTCCCTCTTGATAAATTTATAAATGATGAGCAAGCAAAAAAAAAAACAGAGTGAATATTTTGGCGATGACGTCAACTCTCCGTTTTGAAGGTCGTATAATATAAGTAATAATAAAATAATAATGGTAACAATAAATAATCCAAAAACATACCACATCATACATACCATACACCATAAAAATGAGTAACAAATATTTCGATCGTGAGTGACATTTAAGCGTTTAAATAATTTACATATATACATACAATATAACGTGTGTCGTTGGCACTGGACAAGGTAATTTAATTACAAAACAGTGATAATGAAACTCACAGCACATCACGTAACATTGCACATTTAATTAAATATTCACGATATAAATACTATGCCTATTACCTAAATACATATTACGCTGTGTATTATGTATACGCGTACCTACGTTTTGTGTTGTACTGTTTTGTAAAATAATAATATGGAATTAAATTACAATAGAGAACTTGTAACTCCAATACGACTATACTACGACTGTATAATAGTTTTGACCTCCATTTTGATTTTCCTGATCATACTTCAGCTGTCTGTAGCGAACTCCTCGAGAACCGTTCCACTGATCAAAGATCTAATAAAAAAGAGAGCGAAATGTGGAATTTATGAGAAAACTACTGAAAAATGTAGTAAATACTCAATTGAAGCCTTTAGGCCAACAAGTTATCTCGCTCGTTGTCATGTAAACTATCGAGACAACTTGTTTCCCCAAAGGCTTTTATTGTGAATAGTTCAAGATAGGAAAAATGAGAAATGAGTGAAAGCAGGACGAATTGCATATTTTTTACTTACCCAAATGCCTTCAGAGTCGCAAGACGAGAAGATTGCTGCATGCTTGAAAGGCCCACCTCCATATTTTGCATGAGGGCCACTGAATGTTGCAATGGCCGACATGGGACGAATTCTTGGACAGTTTTCTTTTACCTGGATATAAATATTACATAGTTAAAGTAGGTCTCATGAACTTTTGGTGAGGTTTTGATGAAATATCATCAGAAATTCATCAAAAATTGTCAATCTTGTCAAATCTCATCAAATTTTCTTGAGATTTGGTAAGATTTTTTTCTAAGGGATGACTTTTGAAAAGATAGTACGGGAAGTGTCATGGCAACTTACATTGACTCCACGTTTCCACGTCCGCGTATTTTTTGTCTTCATACCAATGCACATTTCTTTGACGAGGGCAACGCACTCTAGTCCATCCTTTGTCGACACCACATAACGACCTTTTTTATTGAAAACAATATAAAAAAATTTTATAATTTAAACAGCTAAAGCTTCAAAGGTAAAACTTAGTATCGACTTGGCAAACAAAATACTCAACGATATTTATTACTGTTTGCAGTACTTACCTACAGTTGGTCGCTTACAGCTGATTCCATTCACGTCTGAGATAAAAATTTTAATTATGTTAAATACATCAATTTTCAAAATAAATAGGAATCAAAATTGACAAAGAACAAAGAGCAGAGCAACCATTTGCAAAAAAGGTCGTTTGTATTTGGAACTTACGGACAATGGCTGATAGTCCACAGGCCAGAAATAACAGGAGATGAATTTTTTGAAATTTCATTTTGTATATTTTGTGCGATCTCTTTACTTCACTTTACTACACAAAAAAACTTTTCGAAATCGAAAATTCAGCTTTTCAATTGTATTGTATCAATCAATAACTTTTTGTTATTTATTTATAGTTTATTAGATTTTTTATATTTCATGTATCACTGCACGTACAGTTGAAAACACTTAAACTCACAGTTTGATTTTTATAAACGTTTTACTTCACCACAACAATGTTGAGACTTGGACGATGAAACAACGACTGACTCTTTCCCATTAAGAATCTCACTATTTATTCTCCCACACTCTAAATGAGGAACAGTATCAGTGACAACTATTAAAAGTCTTCCTCCACTTTGTCATCGCCGAATTTGGAGGTGGAACTGAGAGCTTCTTCCTTTTGTCTTTGTCTTTGTCCCTCTCATTAACATTAATTTAAATTGTAATTAAAACTCACACACCTACCAATTTCGTAATTTTAATCCATTTTCATTGGTCCTCGAGAAAACTACGTGTAGCTTTTTACACGGGTCGTAAAATAACTACAAGAGTAACAGCTATGTAACAGTACTGGAATTATTAAGCAAAAGAGACACTAAAATCTCATCTAAATTTTAAATCAACACGTCGAGGAGTTCTCCACTTGGGAACTTATTAATACCATTATTTCAATGTTTACAAACATCAAACTATGTACAGTTTTCAGAGGAGATATTTATGGTGTACATTTTACACATGCAAGTTGAATAAGCTTAAAATAAACTGATATACATAAGATCAAGACACAGGTGAAGAAAGAGAGGGAGAGAGAGAGACTTGGGCCAGAATCAGTGATCTTGATTAAACTCGTAGCGCTTTGGCTAGTTAATTCCCGTTGAAGATGCGGACACACGTAGAAAATCTCATCTTAAATGGTTCCTGCTACATTGTTCAGTTCCCCCTTCCTTTTCTTCGTCGTCTTTGAATTTTGAATCTCCGACAGACGCAATATTTTGTGCTACTTTCAATCCACTGATCGAACGTTAAATCTCAGACCTTTGTAACGCTGTAGGTATTAAACAGGCAGGTGAATGATCAACTGCAACGTGGGAAACTGAACCGACGAGGACGAGGAAGTTGATAAGCTGTGTACTGTGTACTGCCTAATCGAACCTTTATTGAAGACTAATTGTAAGAAAGAAGAACGAGGAAGGAATCAGGAACTATCTAAAACGCTAAAACACTCCGAAATATATTCTTGCAGTAGAGTTTCTAACTTACTAACATGTGTAAGAGTATTTTTGCTTCCGGACCGGAAACTGCGTCAGAATGTTTATGTTGTAAATGTGTGTATAATACTCACTACTTACTATACTTACCATGATAGTGTAAACATTCGTTGGGGGCTCATGCTGCGTCGTCCATATGAATTTGTTAGTTTTGAACCTTCGCATTGACGATTGACGACTAAGGATAGAAGATGTTGCTGTTGATGTACAAAACCCTGCAGCTGCATATTCTAGAATGTAAGAATTTTGCAGTCGAATGACGCAAAAAAATACCCCAAGGACTGAAAATGCGATTCTCCTCAGATTCTTGTAACTATAGTAACAAATTATCATTAAAGCTAACGTTGGCTTCATTTTCTAAGTTTAGATAGTCGTGAATATTTAATTTGGCATGGTGCTATTTAAAAAGGCGACATCATACTATCGTGATGTCAACTGTATAATTTTGGACCTCGTGCGTCACTAAAACTGATTCTCTCATCGTAATAATGATTCATTAAAAATTTAGACATGACCGTTGGGAATAAAAGTAGTTCTGTTCCAGTACTTTTTGCTTGCAAATGAGAAAAGGAAATGCCATCAACATTTTATTACATTTTTTAACAAGGTTTTTTGGGCATGTTTACAATATTTTTTCAATAATTTTGTTTTGCACACTAAGATTTACAAATTACAACAAAAATGCACACATTTTGGTAAACCAAGAAAAACGTGTTATCACTGGTGAATATATATTTTGAATTTATAATAGTCTGAATGCCTTTTCAATGAAATTATAATTTTAACATTTTTTATCTTAGTTTAAGTTCTAATGAAAGTAATTGGAATGATGATGGCATAATAAAGATTATATAGTGCATAGTACAGATAAATTATAAATCCATCAAATATAGAATTGTTAAGAAGATACATAAATAGAGATAATATATCAATCAACAATCGATACTCATGAGTTTAATATTTTCCAGAAAGTATACACACAATAGAGACATCCAAAGATGTGTATTATTGCACAAAGCAGTAATGACCAAAAAGGTTAAATATTAGTTAACAAAGTATTATTGACAAATACTCTCAATTTATATAATTTAAAAAAAATTACTACATACTACAGAGAGGAAAAAAACGTAGTTTAGGGGCTATGATTTGCTAACAACAGTCAACATAGAATCCGAAAATAAAACAAACAAAAATCACAATAATAATTAATATTTGTATCTATATAATGTAACATTATGGGAAGCTCGTATACATACTTTTCTTTTTTATTATCTTTTCGTTTTAAGATTACGAACTTGCGAATAATTGCGCTTTTAAAATTTCATTGTTTTAAAGTAATATGTTATTTAATGTAATAATGGTCTATCGCAGTGATCATTACTTGATTCAGTCAGGTTTCGTAAACAGTAAAAAATACTGCACTCATATAGTACTGGTAGTAATGACAAAGATAATACAGTGTGTGTAAAATATTTTTTTAAATACTTGATACTAGGAAAAAACTTGACTTTTTTGTTGTAAATTTGACTCATTCTTTTTGTTTTGACTAAACATCCAATATTACTATATTATTAAATCTCCCATAAGTTTTCTTGTGGAAAGCCGGATTCAATTTTGAAATCATAATGTTCTATCTATCTCTAACTGAAATCGGATATTTTTCTTTACCTTAAACACATGTAGACACAAAAAAATCAGGACTCTATCTTATAGAGTCACATCACAGATGTCCTAGGTCAAAGGCAAAGAATTATGTTGGTTTAGATTTAAATTTCACAGAGTTGAACTTACACAGGTCAGACTTCATGTTTATACAGTATAAAGCCAACCTAACCCCTTTTTGAGAGCAAAAATAAAAATAGAGAAAGACAGAGGGAAAAGAAAGAGAAAGTTTACAGGAGAAAATACAGAGAGTGGTGTACTTAAAATGAAAACATTAAAGAAGAGAGACAGAGAGACAACCATTCATATAAAACTACAAACAAATATACGAGGATTTTTAGCCAACAACATTGTTGAAGTGAAGAAAGATAGTCAAGAAACTCAAAACTTCTTTCAACCATACGGAAGCCTTTTCAATAAAACTTGAATTTAAAGAACAAAGTTTGAATAATAATTTTAGAATTTGAAAAAGAGTTTGCAAGTGATCTATTTTAAAGTTTGCAAATTAAAAATCAAAATAGAATTAAAAACTCCCAATATTACAATAATAATCCCAAACGCCAATGACATTATTTATGTACAGATTTACATAATTTGGCTCTTAATTATTCTACCTACACAATGTACAGTAACAATCCATCGTAGAACCTTCTTACATATTTTTAACTAAAATCCGCAATCTTTCAATCTTCTTCTTTTTTGCCATTTTTTATACAGGAGGAGGACGATACATACAAATCAGTAATTGAAGTAGGTAGAAGGTGAGAAAAACAAGGTCGTAACCGAATTTGCCAGCCGGGTATTTTTCGAAAACATGTTTTCAAAAGTCATTCACACACATCCTTTTTTCAGCAAAGATGCATGTCCGTGAAGTTGGCCTTGTTTTTGTAAACTGGGCCCCAGCTTCCATACTGATTTTTAGCCTGTTGCTGCTGTCCATTCGTGGCCGACTTGTTGGAACTCCATGAGTCAAACTTGGGCTTCTCCTTGGCAACCTCATAACTTGACTTCTTTGATGAATCATAAGTTCTATAAGTACAACAAAATTCCATTTTTATTGAGATGAGCTCATCGCTATAGTGCTGTTGCTTATGCATAAGTTGTCATTTTGTATATATTTATATTGTAAAACGTACCCGTTGGTTGAGTTGTTGGCGGACATGATGTAAGAGTGTTTCTCTCCTTGAACCATTTTCGTTGTCGACTTTAAACTTTGAGAGGGATTTAAAAAAATCAAGAGTCTATGGAGTATTTTGGCGTCAAGAGGTCAGTTGATGATGTTGTTGAGTTTTAGTTAATTGTCTCGAGTTGAGTTTGTAGTTGTAGTTGTCGTAGACTTGAACTTGAAGACACGCACACGGGAGATATTGAAAAAAAACAGATTTTATTTTGCCTTCAAAAAGGGGTAGGTCGTCTATCGTTGACTCGAACTTATTGGAGGGCCTTGGCGTAAACGTTAAGCTTTAGTACTGTCAAAGTAATTCACTTTGTTGGCAACTATTTTAAAAAAGAAAAAGAAAACGTTAGCATCCATCATTTTTTAAATTAAAAATCATAAAAAGATAATTATAATCAGATTTTATCATTTAGAATCAGTTAAACGGTACGGCAAAGCGTTTTATTTACTGCTAGTCATCAATTAATTATAACCGCAGACAGAGGCAAAGGTTAGTTGCGCTTTTACGTATTATTCTTTGTATATTTGAGTGATGTACTCCTTTCTCCCCCTCTATAATGATATGTAAGTGAATTCATAGTATAAAAATTAACAGCAGCAGGTGAAAAGACGCAAGAGATTATTCTGGGTATGTACAAAGTGTTACATAAGAACAAGTATGACATGTTGTTACATGTAACGTGTGGAGCATTTTTCCTTTTCACTCCTCATCTTGTATTGTAAATAAATTCAACTTGAACTACGACTACAGCTAATACGCAATAGATTCTAGAAAGGCAGAGACAATAAGTAGGAAAGTATAAAAGCAGCAAACAACAAATAATTCGCTAGAACCGATCTAGCGAAGAGCAAGAAAGAAAAAAAACATTCTATTGTATTATGCTAACTAGTGATTTCCAGTTTCAACTTTTTCTAATAGTAATTCTAACCGCGTCCAATGCATTTTTAATACTATGCGTTAGGGCACCATGCCCACAATTTAGTCTGCATTTTTTGCAAACACTTATCACTTGTCCCTAAAAAGTTTGCTAAAATGTCCTGAGAGTTTACCGGGAACGTTTTTCATAGTTTTGCACGTAACATTTTAAAATCTGCAAATCTATACAAACTTGATAGATTAAGTTATTGCAAACATAACGATGAACAGTGGAGAAAGTCTCAAGTAACTGCTGTATGAAGTATGTATGTATATATATTATGTATATCATTCAAGGACATTCACAACAACTATCATCAATGTGTACTGTATCTGTAATCTGTAATACATAATACATACAATGTGCATATTATCTGAAGGTTGAAGGTAAACTGAAACAGTTTTTAGCATGACCAAGTGCACGTAAACAAGACGATCATGCAGACGGCAGGTGGTTGCGAGATGACGACTTGAATTGAGAAGAGCCGAGTTGGGAACCAACGAGAACAACCAACAACAATGATGAATTAAAGAAAAGAATGAGATGGGAGATTAAATGAATTTTTTGATGCTCATTTCCCATCCAACCGGATCGCCGTCATTCATTTTCAGGGCATATAATACGGTTGTCATATTATGTATACATATGCACATGGTCAGAATTTTCCACCGAGTTCAAGCATCAAACAATACAAAGTCGTTGAGTCCGAGGTCCGAGTCCAAAGTCCATTGAATTGTACATATGAGAAGACCAAAAGGCACATAGACACGAGACAAAGTCCTATACTGATATTTATTTTTTCTGCGACCACCTCGCCGAATACAAATTAGCGAAAAACTATGAATGTATCTACAATGAACCTTTTTCATAACTAAAAAGACACGAAACTGGTTCCATTTTCCATTTATAAAGTCTGTCCACTCCATAGCTCATAATATCTCATATCTATGTACAGAGTGTCTTCGAATTGACTATACGGTCAGTGTTGCGTTAGCTGCATGTGAGACCCTTTCTCCACCCTTTCC
>JAQIVE010006105.1:0-11967 GCA_034698285.1 Sminthurinus bimaculatus | reverse complement strand
TTAACATACGTGATGGAAAATGATGGAAATTTTTTTTCGTTTTTTCAATGATTGAAAGATTGAAAGCCAACGTTGGTGTATATGCTTTGGCCGGGGATTGTCTGTAAAAAGGGATGAAAGTACAGTGGAGCAAACTAGAAAGATGCGAATTCCTACGAAAAAATATAGGACGATGACTAATAACCTTCCATTACTTTTCACGACTGAGGAGAGAAGAAAGCGGGCAAATAGAGGGGAAAAGTTTATTCCGAATAATAGGATTTTCAAGGCAATTTGTTTCGTTTCCTCAACAATTATTTCTGACTTGACTTTGACTTGGTTTTTTTCCCTGTGCATAAGTACACTCTACGTATACAGAATAAAGAACTCGTGCAATATTATATTCTACATATAATATATTATGCACGTAGATACATTGTACTTATGTATCTACAACATACAATTTGACTGTGCATTACTTATTTTTATTCTCACTCCAACTCCACTCATCCCTGCATTCTTCTTCTTTTTTCCGTCGTAACAAACAAATTTCATGCATACAATAGATACATAAATATGTACTGTACATTGTACATTTTACATGCATTCCCATGCATAAGTATATTTCCCTTCTTGCCTGAATCTTGAATCATCACCATGATCATCATTTCATCGGAATCTTTCTCGCTTTTTCTTGCTCTTGACGAGATTCAGAGAAACGCGGCGGCGGAGAAGACGTGATGACTTACGACCTGTGCACTCCTCTGTTGATACACAGCATATTGTCCAGAGAACAGAACATCAATCCATCTTTCTTCCCCTTCCAAGAACTTCAAGTCCTTCTCCTCCTTCAGTATTGATGTATATTATATTACATTATATAAACTTTCACCATCTGTCTTGTGTGAGCTGGTGCAGTCATCCTCCTTCCTGCATTATTCTTCACTTTATATAAATAATATATATCTATTTATGCTCCTCTCTGCATTCTGCTGTCTGTTTATGACCTCACGTGGAAAATGTGCATGTATGTGTAATGTGTATATTGTGTATCTTATGTATGTACAATGTACATATTATAGGCATGCAATAAACCTTGGAGGAACGGTAAGCTTGTTTCTTTATTCTACTGTACAACAAATTGAATGTACACGAGCATATATAGGCCAATATGTACTCCCCATCGTACCTAAAGATTTAATGCACTTTTCCAGGGAAATTGTACAATGCAACGTCATTCGCCTATGATGATTTCCAAAGAATGGCTGACTGACTGACTGACTGACCTTGCTTTCTTGTTGCAAGATAACTTTTCTCCTTACTACTTCATACTTCATACGAGGAAGTAGTTAGAGGCTGAAGCTGAAGTTTAAGAGGAACTGGGAATTTCTGAATTTGTTGGTGCAAAAGACTTCAAAGGCAGACTATTAAAGTATAGCCAGAACCTTCATCCCTCTTCTCCTCCCCAACATTTGAGTGACTTAAATAGGTCATGTCAGATCAATTAGGGCGGCAAGATAAATGCCCTGTCTCTGTTTCGATTTTTATGGCTCATTTTACAAGAGCTGAGCTTTTATTGAGCAAGCGATCTGGTCTCGTTCAATTTTGTATAGTTTTAGTATTTATATGCTACTTATGTATGTAATAAATACATGTTTTAAGATTGTGGGCTTCTACGACTGCACACGAACTTTTTAACCTCGTATATATACTGTTACAAAAAATGGAATAAAAATCTCGGCTACTCGATTTTTTAATTTGGGTGATAAAAACCCAGTCTAGACTTTGTTTTTCATTGTCATTGCCATTGTCAAAATGTGAAAGATATTAAGATAAATTGAGAGGAATGTCAATTTCTGGGGAGAATACAAAAATGTGCTTGAATCGTATGCTATAAATGAAATAAAAAGAATTCGTGATTCATTCTGTTGTGTGGCATGGTATTGTTCTATTGTGTGTCTATTCGACTTGATTCCCACGTATCAACTCGGTCACTTAAATGGAATGAAGGCGACAAAATGCGAGGAATTGAGCGGGCAAAAATAAGGGACGAATCAGGAGGTTGAAAGGCACAGTGAGCAGACATGAAAACAGAGAGACAGAGAGAGAGAGAGAGAGAGATCGCACGAGGGAAAGAATGAGCAAGAAGACAAGAATAGGAACAAGTATGGAGCCATTAAGTAAACAATATAAAAAATATGTCTCCTGATGCGATTTTACGACTCTTCAAGATGATACAGTGTGGAGACTGGGCAAAGTCGACGAAATCGTCTCGACACGTCCAACCTTTTAATACATTTACCATTTACGCACAGGGGAAACCGCGTTGGACTGTTTCTGCTTTGCACAGACAGACACGAGACACTTACCAAAACCACTAAAGTCACATTATATTTTTTCCTTCTTTTCCCTTTCCCCCTGTCATTGACTTGTACAGAAACAGAAGCTGTTTCTGTTTATGCACATAATGTGCATGTATATGTTCATACTATCGTATGTGTATACTATACACTGTATAGTGTATACACGTAGCATGATGTGATATGAAAAGGCAACAACTCAAAGACCATTGTCTCCGACAGAAAAATTTTTGTCGCTCGTGGCTTGACTTTCCCCTTTGCCTTTGCTGTGAAAGTATCATTTAAGGAAATTGCTTCAATTTATTACTTCCATCTTCAATGAACAACATACTCTTTGGATTTCGATTTTGATTCAGACTCTCCCTCTTTTAATATACGTACATGTTGCGCAATATAAAAATGTGCAGCATGTATAGCATACTGTATTCTGTGTTCATCATCCCTTCAAACATTTCTGAGATAGCTCACCCTCAGACTCAGACATGACAAAAATTTGGTACGTAAAATAATATTGGTGCGTCGACGAAAAATTCTACAAATTGTGCGTCATATAAAGGGGATTTGGCTTTGGTATGGCCTGCGTGCAATTACAATAAAATTCTATTGTTACTCCACCAGTCCATATTATTATATTTTATACGTACTTTTATGATATTTGCAGCTAGAAGGGGTTTACTATTGCATGTCAAACAATTCAGGGTCCTTGAAAAACTTGCTCACCTCTGTAATATATCTCGTGATAAAATGAAAGCCTTGTATGACTAGAGAAAGAAGCGAGCTTAATGTAGACTTGAGTAGTTTAATGAATGTTGCTAGCATCGAAAATGTTGCATTTTCTCCACATATATACATACATATGTAACTATATGTTTGTTTTCACTGGTCAGCTGTATAGCTTTTCTAATTAATTTATCTTGAAAAAGGTCGTAAATTTTGATCGTACTGCTTGTTAGACAACCGCCATGCAATCAATGTTGCAGATAATATGACAAAAGAGACTGTCTCGGCCATGATATTAACCTATGCTTATAATTCGTTACAAATATTAGTGTTTCAGGACTTGTATGGGGTTGTTTTAAAATTATTTTAATACCAACTATTTTCTTTTAGTTTACCTTCATTTTCTGTATGAAGTCAGGGGTCAAAAAAGTAGGTTAATTTGTGCGTGGGTTTGGCAAGCTGTTTTGTTGCTTGTTGGCCGACCCTTTGATTAGATCAATTGAATTAATTCCACGCGGACACATGGCGGTTACAATAATTTAATATGGTTCCCTTTTCAGTGAAATGTTGAAAAGGATTACAACTTTGAAGTTGTCGAATTTATGTGACAATTTGCATGTTTCAAAAACAAACTTGTTGTTTTTCCGCAAAATGACACTATTTATTACTGGAAACTATGTGTATTTTATATGTATAGTATAATGCTTTCAAAGTTGCAAAATATAGATAATTTTGTTCAATCAATTGCTATAATATTGTTTTTAGTGCAACTTCTCAGGAAACACTACATTTTCTGCCGTGCCATTATCTGTTCCACGTAAAAGTCTTTCGTGATGAGCAGGATCAATAAATTTTGATGAGGTAGCTTTGACCACTTATTAGGGGATCCATTAGTCAATTTGGGGATGAGTATAAGCTTGTGTGTCAGCTATTCCTCTGGGACGGGGGCCACAGCAGTAAAAGGATGACCACAGCGAAATTGCATGTATATATTCAAAAGGGGGATGAGTCGAGGGTGACTTGACGGTGGGGAATTTTTTCTCCGGGAATATACTATAGACAATTTTCTTGTATTTTTTATCCCTGCAAGAAAAAAAGGAGACGATGAAGGGAAAGAGATTACATACGTATTACATATAAAAAAGTCTGACTCTGAAATCAAGTCTGCGTCGTACAATACATATTTTTTCATGGTACTCTTTTATTGTACTTGTACTTCTATCCCTATTTCTTTCGTTCCCTGCTCTTTCATCTTGATCTCCAAGTCCATCTTTTCTTTCCTTTCTAGGGTCAATTTTTTTTCTGGTGATTGGAATCTCGCCGCTTCTGTCGTTGTTGCTGAATTTTGGCCGTCTAGTAAAGGATGTTCGATATGCGAACTATGTATATAGCAAACTCTTGAATTTGGAATGCGACTATGGATTTGGCAGAGATCTTGAACTTTGGCTATGACTTGAAGAGCTGCGGCTGAAAAAAGAATAAGTACATAGCATTTCAAGAAGAGGGAGGCTGAAATACAGAGATACTTATATATTTTATACCTCTGTAAATGCGCAATGGCCGTGTTCTATCGACTTGATCTCCATCTCAATCTCCATCCTGATCGAGATTTCTTCCTTTCGCGACTCTTGACTCGTCCCTCTCGACATTTACAGCTCCAATTATTTTAACCCACATCCATAACTAGCTGACCGTGACTTTCCATTGCTCGTCCATTTTCACATCTCTATTCTTGGTGCTTCAAAAGGCAAAACCAAGGTTCTTTCTATATTATACATTATACACCGTCATTTCAATTTCTTTTTTGTACGATATTTTTACTAAATTTACCAAAGCATAAAACATACGGTTATTTACGTACACGCACGCATGTATTAAAAAATGACCAGTAAATAAAATTTTGAGTGCGTCATATCTTTAGAAACAAGATTTCGAAAAAATTGGACATACAACGATGACAATACGATTATGATTGAGATTATCAAATCAAGTATCTTGTAAACTTCAGCATTCAACATCATTGAGGGAAGGGAGAATTTTATTGATGAGCTGAATGGCAAAAGTCAAGTCAAAAGCTGTTTCAACTTTGTCCTTTGACTCGGAGTGAAAGTTTCACTGCGGTCACACACATACACATAAACTCACACAAATACCAAACCTCAAAATTGGGTTTAAACTTGGACTCCAAAACTATGTATGTATATAATGGTGACCATTCACTGCTATGTAATGTTCGGCGATTTTGTCTTCATTGGCTCTTGGTATCTGCGGATTCCATTGTTCACGTCCAGCCTGTTCCACATTTTATCCTTTTTTTTCTTGAAAAAGTTGGCAAGAATTTGGATCAAGATTACAGCGATGGTGGTGTTGGTACGGGAATGTTGGAGAACATACGCGCATATTTGTGGGCTCTTAGAGAAACTCGCTTTTTTGGTCTGTCATGTGATGCGACGTGGTTAGACGTTGCATTTAATTACTAGTCAAAATGTGGTTTAGTGACCAACCAGCACAAAATTAAAGTTCTTAATTCTCTCATTCTTTCAAAAATCCTTTACATTAAAATTGTAGCATCTACAATGGGGCTGTCAAAGTGTCGGAAGGCCAGACGAGGATTTGAGATTGCATCGCATGCCAATTTTAAATCTAGTGACAACATTTTCACGTTTGAGTAAGTATAGCCACAAAAATACTGTACTTATATGCACGACGGGACAACGGATTTTCGACCAATAAATTTTACTTGCCCCATATCCAGAAGACCACTGTACACAAGACACGGTGGTAAGCTTCTACATTTTTGAGCCATTAAAAATGCACCGGTAAATATTATAAAATGTAGGCACATAACATGTTACATAATATGAACTATTGAAACGGTATCACCATCATCTTCATCCATTTCGGAAAAAAGTGTATTATAGCGATAGTACCAACGTCCCAGGTTCAATTATATGGTCGATGATCTATTTTCTATTCCAAGTTAACGGCTCTATAAACCCTTTGAATAGAATGAGATGGTCGTATCGACATTCCGGACTTTGCTGCTGCTGTTCTGTTGCATTCGATATATGTACACACGCAAATTCTGTGGATTCGATTCGGGGTTTGGACATATAGAATTGGAACTGAAACTACAACTGGAACTTTGGAGTTAAAGTTGGAATTGGGCGACTGTCCAAGGCAAGTCACAAGCAATTGCGTTGAAGTGATGAAAATATCACCTTTTTCTACTAGTCGAATCCGGGCCATCTTGCACTGACTCCCGGATAGCCCTGTAGGACAATGTACATAAATATTATACACATACATACATATATGTATTCATGTGTATGTATCTTCCCTGGTATCTAAAATAGAGGCAATCCTCTGTCCAAAATCCAAGTCCCCACATTTTTCCATCCGGAATCTTCTCCTTTACAGCTGGTGAATTTGTATTCCTATATTCATGCTACATACATACATGCAATATAGCCTATAAAATGCAAGATGTAGCGTGAAGAAAATGCCAAGTCTTTTGTATGTATGTATGTATGTGTGGTACAAATATTATAACACCTTGACTTTGCCTTTTCAACTTGAAAATCCAGAGCAATCTCTTCAACATGGTGCAATGCGTGGGTACCTAAATCCTGGATATTTTTGCAAAAGTGCACCACAATTCTGGTGAGCCCGGACATGGTGCTTATTATCTATCGGAATTTCGACATTACTTTACACCCACAACTTTTTTTGCAGGAATTTGTAGGTCTTTCAACTCACAAAAGTCAGCATAGCAAAAATGTGGAACTCTATTGACAAAAAAGCTTAAAAAAGAGTTTTACATAGACTAGTCACACTGTACAGGAATTCCGGGGAAGAAGGAGGATGTACTTAGAATTTCCTTGGGGATTGAAAAGTCAGAGATTCAGCCGTCTGATTTCTTTCTTCCTTTATTCTCCTATAAATGTATAATATCCTACATTTTTTCACACTCTCACCCCTCTCCACAATATTATATCGTAGGGACCCTATATGTATTTATATCGCTAATGCCTATCATGACTAGAGAAACTTTTCGTATGATGATTATATTGGCATGTGTATAACTACATTTACATATATACTTTTTGGTCGAAGAATCACTACCACTGCCAAAGTCAGAGTCATAGCCAAAGAAAAGTCAAAGGGAGCCCAAGAGCAGGAGAACGAGGTCAGTTCAATCCAGTCTGATTGTATCGGCGTCTAAACTCTCATAGTGTGTTTACACGAGGAGAAGCAATTCAGGGATTCAGTACCAGTATGTAGTCTTGAGTATGTAGAAAAAGCTTCAAAACCTATACAATGTGGTATTTAGAGGAAGAGAACTTTAAATGGAATCTTTAACCTCAAAAATTTCCTGGCTTGCCTTGCATAGCACAGAACAGCACAGCCAAAGCTCGAGTCAAAGTAAGTCATTGGCTTTCACTTTTCGCCACGGATATGCATCTATGTACATCTACACAGATGTAGAAGGAGAAGAAAAGGAAGGGAATCCACATCCTGTAATAGGATCAAGAGTGGTGTGATAAAACCTGAAAGATCTTAAAAGGAATGGAGAAAGTCAGGGAAGACGCGGCCTTTCTTCAATATTCCATGTTGAATACACGCTCCTTTCCTCTGACTCCGTACTATCCAACTCCAGCCTTTGCTTTGCCCTTTTCCACGGCATGAAATGAAGCGTAAGAGAATGCGACGGACTTGGCTATGCTTTTAGGCCGTCTTAAAAATTTAAACATATAAAAAGAAAATGCTATATCTTTCTTAGTTGCATGCTTATATAGCTAAAGTATGGCCGTAGCACTGCACTTTTAATGCACAAAGTTAAAAGCTTTTAGCCTTCCAAATACATCATTTAGAAGCAACGGGGAAAAGGTCAACATTTAAATAAATATTAAAAATTAAAAAAAGACGAAACGTATTTCGTTAGTAAGATCAATGACGAGAATATTTAATGCAAGTTTAAATAGTAATTCAAGAATTCGTCAAGGGCATAAATAACAAGAGTATGTAACAATAAAATTAAATTGGAAACTGTGCTGTACGATATCAAGGAAATGAAAAATGATGCGTAATGACTGGGCGAGACCTCAAACAGATTCTAAATTGGTCTGTCGGCCATGTCCAAATTGTCTAGACGGAACAAAAGTGAAAGTTTTTCGAATGATGAAAGGGGAAGTAAATGTACAATCGGAAAACGGAAGTGAAAATGAGAGTACGCGTTAAAGTCTTGGCTGAGAGGAGTGGGACAACTTCACAAAGGGAATCACGTGCAGACGGAATTAAAAGTTAGGAATCAATCACGAGATCGCTTTTGATCAGCAAACCGAGAGGATTTGAAGCAAAAAAGCTATCTGTACAAAGAGAAATAGATAATGAAGAAAGAGAGCTGCATATCCGACCCACACCAGACACAACAGAATAAGACATGGATCCACGTTGAAAATCTACCGAACCTACAAAATTATTTACCACCAGGTTAATAATTTACAACACAGACGTTGTACAACCTTCTATCAGTACTCCCGAGTATTAGAGTTTGAAGCGTAATCCCCAAAGGAAAATCTAGGATGCCAAAAATTCTCTAAAGGGCATAGCATACATACATTTTGTGACGATAGGTGGTCATTATCGTCATCATCATCGAGTATTGATTATTGAAAAAAGTGAAGGTCTAGACGAAAAAAGTCTATACAGATAAAGTAGAAGCTGAAGCCAAGGGCCGCTTGAATCTTCTTTCTCCAACTTTCTCCAAAGCAATTGGGAATTACTCGGAACTTCACCGCGGCCCGACCTAAAAATGGGAAGATAACGACTGAATAAGATGATCCTATACATTTTCCGCCTATCTATAGATGATACATAACTATACACAGATACATATGCCCAAAATTACGTAAACATTGGTGCATCCTTTTCTTATGCAACTGCTCCAAGCTCAATGCATACAAAGTCAACCGTCTTGCTTCTTTGTAATACTAATATATTTCATGTACGTTATCACGTATATTTTGTATTTTACATTAAAGTCATCTCTCTACCTTTCTTTCTTTTCTTTTTTTGTATAGTCGCATTATACATTACTTAGATGCTATACATAGTGGAGTTTCCTTTCATAGATGTTTTCATAGCCTCTTTCCTTTCAAAGTCCTCACTTGAACTTGTACTCACCCCTTTATAACTATGGATGCAGAGAGGCACACATACATAACTAAACTCACATTGGAAATTCAAAGCCTTTGCATTCATCTCATTTTCATCTCGCTGACTTTCAAGTATCAGCCAGCCAGCCAAATATCAAGCAAATAGGGAATTGACAAGAGGGAGAATGAAAGTCATCTGGGTTTTAGCACAGCGGGCGACAAGGACTGCCAATAAGTATCGTATTAGAATTTTCCACCTTTCCTTTCTCTCCCTCTATTCACCCCCGTATATAATATCGTCTATCCAACTGTATACTGTATAATATACAGTATATATAGTGTATACCATGAGCGGTGTAAAGAGACTCGAGAGATTCAAGTCCCTATTCTTAGCGGCACCGTGAGGCGGAATAATATCAAAATATCAATGGGGAAAGGAAAGCCGCAGAACAAATTTGAAATTTTCAAGAGCCGCCGAGTTTTTCATGGCGACAAGATTGAAGATTAAAGCTGACGATAGAGATTTGCAGCCCGGCTATTCTATATCTATGTAAATAGTCATAAAGGTGCTTATTGCTTGGGTAAGTAACTACATACTGGAGACACATTTGGTTTAGATTAATATGTTTCCCGGCTCCCAGTTTCAACATGGAATCACATTTTTACACTTGTCCTTTTGCAATGTTAATATTGCTTTATGCTTTGCAACATGTAATCTAAAATCATGTGGGAAGTGGAAAGCCGAGAGTTGAAAGGAAGGGTCGTGTAAATGGTTAAAAGAGCGATACTCATTATTAAAAGGTGTCTGGGGAAGCGATAAAAGGAGGGAAATAGAGAGCAGTATCAGTGAAAGAATGAGTGTAAATGGGAGAAAAGGGGCACTTTTACTGGTGCCTACTTGGTGGTAAACTTTTGATTTATACCAAAATGGAAAGTTGAATGTACTGATACTCTGAATGCATTTGCATTTCAATGCATGTATGTAATCTTTATGTATGCATGTACATTGAATAAAGCTTAACTTGTAATCTTGATGATTTTTATGTACCGTAAATGTTTAAAAATACGTCAGTGTTCAAAAAATTGAAAATCAAGTCATGTTTTGCTCTGATCAAACAGTACAAAAATAATCTGTCATTATCAAAAATGTTTCGTAGCAACACAGCCTTCTATTCCAGTGCTAATAGCAAATAGCAATACATTTTTTAATAATTGTCATAATATCAAATAATATTACGGCATTCAGTCACAGAATTGTTGAAGCTATTCACCTTCATAGGTTGAATAACAGTTTTTCAATGCACTACACAAGTAATAAAAATGATGAACTTCAGGATTCAGGGTTTGATCGGTTTTCAACTAATTCGAGTGACGACAGAATGGTGGGGGAAATCGATCCAAACTTGATGCACAGACGTTTTTCAACTCGGCTTCTAGAATTTTTAACAGTTTTAAAGTTTTAATTATTTCCTGAAAGTTTGAATATTGGTATAAGTATGAAATCAATATGATGCATACAACCTGAAATTAAAGCATACATAAATACGTAGTTACATTTAAAAATGTTAAGCGTGGGTGGATGACGATAGAAGATTGGAGACACTGGGCCATGACAAAAGAAAACCTTGTGGTTTGAATAAACTGCTAAATCGATGATTTTGAGACTAAGGATGAAGAACGACCATGAATACATACCATCCATACATTCATTGTGGAAGACGTTTGTGGTTGGCAACTACTGAACGATAATAAGTTGGAGTAGGCTTCTGACTTGTTCTTGTGAACAAATGACCTCTTCCTTTTTTTCTTCTTGCACATCTGTGCTTAATAGCTTGCAGCAGAAAAGGGAAAGGAGACCAAGTGCGTTTTATTTTAGTTTTGAGGGAATCGACCGAAAAAGTTTCTTCTCACCCTAGGTTGAATCCTGAATCCTCAATGAGATCGTATCTATGCACATTGTACATATAGTAGAAAAAGATGCATGCTCTTTAATATAAAAACAAGCTGAATCTCTTTTTACAGAATCATGCACAATGTATAAAGTGCAAAATGCACGCGTACGTTAGTGATTCACCATGCAGAGTTTGTGTATATATCTGCAATCAACATACGCTTATGCAGCAATCTACAGCAGAAAATTAGCAATAAAAGAATTGAGCATGGACAAAACGTTCTTCCCTTAGGCGCAAACTAGAAAGTATATTCTAGGGAAAGTTGATAGAAAGTAAAAAAGGGGAAAAGAGCCTCAAGAAAACTATCTCAATCAATATTCACAAACATGCATACATGCTTAATGCTTACGCAGAAACATAAAGTGGCTGACAATTCTTTGTCTTCTTGTCTTTCAAATTTCCTCCAAGTGCTTGTGAGCAACAACTTCCGGTTTCGTGCAGCTCACTAGTGCTTGTTTCATATGCTAAAGGATGAAAAGAGGCATTATAGTAGTTAAACAAGCAATGCTTGAACCGAAAAAACAAATTCCCAGGAGAGGCCTCAATAAACGCCCCCTCTCTCTATATTTTCGTATCAATAAAAATTCTCCTTCATCGTTTATGCAAATATTCTTTCCTTAAAACTAACGACAATTCTTCTCGGTTTGACCTTGTACTTTGTAAAGAGCAAGAGGCCTGCTGCATTTCTTGTGCTATAAAAATCTAAAAATTTCGAGGTATTCATTTTCAAATATTGTATTGGCGACCCGAATTTTTTTTCAAACTCGTTATAAAGTGCCTTTGCCTTGATAAAAGGTG
>JAQIVE010006104.1:0-11969 GCA_034698285.1 Sminthurinus bimaculatus | reverse complement strand
TGTCCAGAACTCATAGAAAGCTCGCAGAGGGAAACTGCCTAGTTATGGAAAACCAATGCTGTTCAACTTCCAGTCGGCACATATGATCATGAATCATGCCACTTGCTCCAAAATCATAACTCCGAATTTAGTTGAGCCCGGGTTTTCCTTTATAACTGTTTCAAAAAATGTTAAAATTAAGGTCAAATGTTGGAACCTAGGTTGAAAAAATTAAAATTTGTGTTAAATGTTATAATTTTGGCTTAAAATTTTAATTTTAGGCTAAATGTTATAATTTGGGTTAAAGAATTTTAATTTTAGGCTAAATGTTATAATTTGGGCTAAAAATTTTAATTTTAGGCTAAATGTTATAATTTGGGTTTAAATTTTAAATTTTAGGTCAAATGTTATAATTTGGGCTAAAAGTTTTAATTTTAGGTTAATTTTAAGCCCAAATTATAACTTTTGACCTAAAATTTAAAATTTAAACCCAAATTATAACTTTTGACCTAAAATTTAAAATTTAAGCCCAAATTATAACTTTTGACCTAAAATTTAAAATTTAAGCCCAAATTATAACTTTTGACCTAAAAATTAAAATTTTTAGCCCAAATTTTTATTTTTTCAACCTAGGTTATAACATTTGGCCCAAATTTTATGTTTTTATCCTACGTTATAACATTTGGCCCAAATTTTATGTTTTTAACCTACGTTATAACATTTGGCCCAAATTTTATGTTTTTAACCTACGTTATAACATTTGGCCCAAATTTTATGTTTTCAACCTAGGTTATAACATTTGTCCTGAATTTTAATTTTTTAAATCTAGGTTTCAAAATTTGACCTAAACGTGAAATAAATTTAGATATTTCTATTTGAACCGAGTTTTCTAACTTCTAACCGAAATTACAGGTGGGAATAAGTGGTAAAAACTACACATTTATTATTTTACACGATAAAACATTCTCAATGATGGAATGAAACTCGATGGAGAATTGCACCCAGTTGTACGTATGCATAACCATTAGTACTTACGGTGCCGTTTGTTTGTGTTGCATGTACTTATGGTTACAATTGTAACCAGGCTTATGCAGAGACTTCAGTTTCTGCATTAAGTGGTTAGGAGTTAAAAGAAAATAACAAAGAAATAAAATAAAGAATTACTAAAGTAAAGAAAATAATCGTGAAACATTTATCATTTTGACACATTTTCGTCGAAATAAAATAACATAAATAATATGCATTATATCTGTTTTTTGTAGGTAGCTCACGTGTATGTTGCTCCAGGAAATGCCGGGATTGCTTCAGAAGCAAAAGTTTCTCTTGTGAATTTGGATATTACAGACTTTAAGGTAAGATCCAAGTATATTATTTTCAAAAAACAACACTATTATTTTTCACTGTTTTAACTTCAATTTTCTACAGTATAAAAAATATGTACTTGTATTGTTTTTCAGGTTGTAGCGCAATGGTGTGTCAGCAACCGAATCGGAATGGTGGTTGTTGGACCAGAAGATCCTTTGGCAGCAGGAATTGTGGATGAATTGAGCAATCATGGGATTCCAGCCTTTGGTCCAAGAAGACTTGCTGCTCAAATCGAAGCAAGTAAACACTTTGCAAAATCCTTCATGGATCGTCACAACATCCCATCCGCAAAATGGAAGGCCTTCACAAAACCAAAGGATGCCAAAACCTTTATCGAGACTGCCGACTTTCCTGCCCTTGTAGTGAAAGCCAGTGGGTTGGCCGCTGGAAAAGGTGTGATTGTGGCTGGAAGTAGAAAGGAGGCTATGCTTGCTGTGGATGAAATTGCTGGGAGCTTCAAGGATGCCAGTGAAACAATTATTGTGGAAGAGTTACTTGAGGGAGAAGAAGTTTCCGTTCTTGCTTTCTCCGATGGCAATTCCATTGCTGTCATGGCTCCATCTCAGGTACATATTTTTTCGAGTTTACACTATTTTGAATTTTTAATGGACACTTTAAAAATATTTAAAACCGGTATCAAATATTAATACTAATATGTGCATACTTTTGTGTTTGGATATTTTTCGTTTTTCTGTAAAGGACCATAAAAGAATCCGTGATGGAGATTTGGGTCCAAATACTGGTGGTATGGGAGCTTATTGTCCTTGTCCCCTGTTGTCAGATAAGGATGTTGAATTCGTCGGGGAGAAAATTATAAAAAAGACTGTCCAAGGGTTGAAATCCGAAGGAGTAAAATATGTTGGGATCCTCTATGCTGGTCTCATGATTACCCGAGATGGACCAAAAGTCCTTGAGTTTAACTGCCGCTTTGGAGACCCCGAGACACAAGTTCTGCTTCCGCTTTTAGAATCTGATCTCTATGATGCTTTTGAGGCTTGCATTAATGGAAGTCTAGACCAGTTGGAATTGAAATGGAGACAAAACACTTTTGCTGTTGGAGTTGTTATGGCCAGGTACGGTTTAACTTTTAGTTTTGTTTTCTATGTATTGTATTGTATTGTAGTGTACAATGTACAATGTGCATTTTGTAGTAAAATTTAGGACTCAAACTATTAGTTAATAAATAATAAATAATAATGTTATTTATTCATATTATTACTATTTGTTACACAGTGTACATGTTTTATAATTTTGATGATGTTCTTTTTGCCTACATTTTTGTGCAGTGCTGGATATCCAGGATCCTATGCAAAGGGAAAGGAAATAACTGGACTGGAGGATGTCATAAATCAGCCAGGTCACATGGTTTTCCATGCTGGAACAAGTTTTAAGGATGGAAAAGTTGTGACAAGTGGAGGAAGAGTTTTGATTGCTGTTGCACTTGGACAGGAATTGGTTGTGGCTTCTGCTAAAGCACTGAGTGCAGTACAAGCGATTCATTTTGAAGGCGCTCAATATAGAACGGATATTGCCAAGAAAGGAATCGCCAGGTTTGTATTCAATAAGAGTACACTATAATATATTATATATGTAGACTTTCAGTAGAGCCTTACAGTAAAATAGTGAACTTTCATTCTATATCATATCAAATTCACACTCGATAATTCTATTTTTTAACATCATTTAATTGTTTGCAAAGAGTTAATTACTCAAATTATAATCTTCAATCAACTGGTATTCAATATTAGTTGCATTTTTTTAGATATTGTTTACCAAGCTTTTTTTTATTTTTTGTCAACATTTGTAGGTCATTACTCTCAAGAGGAAGCATGACATACAAAGGATCAGGAGTGGATATTGATGCTGGAGATAGTTTAGTGAAAAATATTGTGGCTCTCACCAACACAACAAAGAGAAGTGGTGTGGCTGGAAATATTGGAGATTTCGGAGGATTTTTTGATCTTCGAGCTGCCGGTTATAAAGATCCTTTCTTGGTTTCTGGAACTGATGGTGTCGGAACAAAGTTGAAGGTACGCTAAAAGTAGTGTCATAACCTCTCATTTCTAAGAAAGTTTAAACTAAAGCTTATATTATTACAAGTTGTTCTTAATGCTAGCCTTTCAATTGTTTTTTAATCATTAAAATGAATTTGGTTTAGATTGCTGAAGTAACTGGAATTCATGATACCGTGGGTATCGATTTGGTTGCCATGTGTGTCAATGACATTTTGGCTCATGCTGCTGAACCCCTGTACTTTTTGGATTATTTTGCATGTGGAAAATTGGACGTGGATGTGGCTACCAAGGTTATTATTGGAGTTTCTGAAGGTTGTCGCCAAGCTGGTTGTGCACTCATCGGTAATTTGAATAATAAACTTTATACATATTTTATCTTGTCTTTTTAAAAAAATCTTCGCTTATGATCTCTAAAATTTGCTCTTTTGGCAGTGGACTGACATTTTACTTGATAGTTTTTTACTTTATTTTTTCCAGGTGGAGAAACTGCTGAAATGCCAGGACTTTATGAGCACGGAGTTTATGATTTGGCTGGATTTGCTGTGGGTGCAGTAGAACGTGGAAAGCAATTACCACTCAAGGATAAAATAGCTGTTGGAGATATCGTCCTTGGTCTATCCTCAAGTGGTCCCCATAGTAACGGTTTTAGTTTGATTCGTCGTGTGGTTGAAAAGAATGACTTCAAGTACACGGATCCTGCGGCCTTTAGTGATGACAATAAGTTGACCTTGGGCGAAGCTCTCCTCACCCCAACAAAAATTTATGTCAAGTCTGTCCTTCCCGTTCTACGAAGTGGAAAGGTCAAGGCCTTTGCCCACATCACCGGTGGTGGTCTCTCTGAGAATATCCCTCGTGTTTTGCCCAAGGATTTGGCAGTAGAAATAAATGCTCAAAAATGGCCCATTCCTCCCGTCTTTGGTTGGATTGCGGGTGCTGGAGGTGTGAGTGAGACTGAAATGCTTCGTACTTTCAACTGTGGTCTTGGAGGAGTTCTCATCGTTTCCCCCGCCGATCTACAGTACGTCACTAGCATGATCAGCGATGAAGATGCGTACGTTGTGGGGACGGTCAAGGATAAATTTGGGGATGAGCCAGCTGTCACTGTCAAGAATTTTGCAGATGCTATTGCCCCTCTGATGAAGCCTCATATGAAAATGGCCAATGGAATCACAACAAAGAAACGAGTCGGTGTCCTCATCTCTGGAAGTGGGACCAATTTGCAAGCTCTCATCGATCACACTCGGGATCCCAATATTGGAAGTGTAGCGGACATTGCCGTCGTCATCTCAAACAAGGAAGGTGTGGAAGGGCTGAGAAAGGCAGAAAATGTAGGGATCCCCACCGTCGTGGTCAACCATAAAAATTACACAGATAGAGAAAGTTTTGATGCTCAACTCACGGCTGTGCTGGAGAGTCACGGTGTAGAACTAGTTTTCTTGGCGGGATTCATGAGGATCCTCACTGGCTCTTTCGTCAAACACTGGCGGGGTCGCCTTGTCAACATCCATCCAGCCCTTCTTCCTAGTTTCAAAGGAACCCATGCTCACCAACAAGCCCTTGACGCTGGAGTTAGAATCACTGGTTGTACTGTTCATTATGTTGAGGTAAGAAAACTACACATTTTTCTTGTGTTTAAAGTATCTCATTTATACTTTTAACAACTATGAGCTTGAATGTGCACATGAATTCATTATAATATGAAAAAACTAGTAGTAGTACAATAATTATTGTAATTAAAATGTTCTCGTTTGTATAGGAGGAAGTTGATGCTGGGGGCATCATAGTTCAAGAAGCTGTTCCTATTCAACATGGAGATACTGTCGATGAACTACAAGAAAGAGTGAAAAAGGCTGAGCATCGAGCCTACCCACGAGCTTTGGAATTGATAGTGAGAAATCGTGTAAAATTAGGTGCAGATGGTAAAGTAGTTTGGAATTTGTAAACAATAAGCAAATATTAAATTTTTAAAAATAGAAAAAATGGTTCAATCGTCTGCTCAACATCAGAACATAAAAATAATTTTAATATGTTATGTATGTAAATAATGAGCGATAATTATAAAGTTATAATATATTGTAGTTATTATTTTTCAGCTATATGTAATAGTTAATTATTATTACAATTATTTTACAAAATACATTATAGCCATACACGGATACGAATGATTATTATAGAATATAGAATAGATGCATTTAAATATCTTATATATTTTTAGGTTATGATATAGAATGTTAGAATAAATAATGTATAATATAGGTATAAATTATATTCTTTAATTTCATTTGAGAGTAATTGCCATTGATGCTTCCTATATACATATTTAAGTATGATGAGGGACAATGCCGTAAAATTATCCATTTCATGTTTCATTCCCATTGTATAGTAAGATATGTATATAGTTCTTCCTCCTTCTTGAACTTACACTGATATTGTATCCTTATTACTTCAAGCTCGTGGATAAAGAAGCTATATAATATAAAATATAATGTACGGAAAAAAGATATCGTAAGAGTATCACGAGATATGATAATATGCATTTGAAATCTTTATATATCACAACGAAAGGGTTTTTATCTTTAACTGTGCTGCAATATAGCTCTTAAACGTCAACTGTCAACTTTTCATAATAACTTAAAACGTGTTATGTATTCCTGGGTGGCTTAACTACAAATGTAACCAAAACCTTTCAGTTTAACAAAATGCAGTTTATTACCTATTAAGCTATATTATGTACACATCATTGTGCAATTACCAATTCATAGTTCGATGTTCTTTCAAGTGACAAATTATAAAATGTAAACTGTAACTGGACAGGATATTATAACGTCGGGTTACAAAAACGTGTTCAGATTCTGTGTTGATAAAAAAAGAATTTCATAATAAATGCAACTGCATGTATAATATTATATTATTGTTTACACCACGAACATATAATCTGAATTAATTAACCCTCTAGTCTCTAGTCACTCATTGCTATTTTACATGAAAGCATTAACATAAAAACTCGAAATAAAACAAGTCACGAGCTCAATTCTATTCTATTGTAGAATAACAATTAACTTTGAAGTACAAAATTTGACCCTTATAAAGGTTGAAAAAGCTAAAAATTATAGGTTTTATAGAAAGCTGCATTATGTTTTATGTACTAACAGCAGAATGAACGTGCCTGTATAGACCAAACCTGAACTTTAATATGACGACGACGAAAATGATATTTTTACAGAGGATCCGAGCCCAAAGTTTTTATAATTGGCCAAACCCCTTGAAACATGTTAGGTATATGGTTAGTTTGTTTCAGTGATGGTAAAGTTTCTCCCACAGTTTAGTTTTTTAGTCTTTATTACCTGTTATCTTTGACCTCGGTGTTGTCGAATCGCGCAATAGATTTTGCCTATATTATAAATAGTAAATAGCATATCTTTGTCTTTAATTTTTCTTCTGGTTATACTTTGGACGTAGTTAAGAAGTTTCGAAATTTTCGGAATTAGGCCAGCTATTTTCCGTTACAGTTCCTGGAACGAAAATGTGTAACAACCAGGAATTGAAACTAACTGGAACTCATGTTAGTTATACGAACTGTATGAAAAAATAAAGCTTAGACATTACCAACTACCAGTTCTTTTTGTTTAGTAAATTTTACCGGGAAATCCACGCCTTTCGCTAAACCAGTTTTTTCATAAGCATGTATAATGTATAATATACATTATACAGTGTTTCTTTCCAAATAATGCTCTACCATATTTTGTCCCTCTCCTTCTCCTTGCAAATTGGGCTTTAAAAAAGCCTGCATACTGCATACAGGAATGGTTTCTATCTACTATCTACTCCAATGTTTTTTGAGCTCTTGAAAATTCATGAATAAAATGTAGATGAGTATATCGTATATTGGATAACATTGTACCTATGTAATACCAGTGTTTCCTTAATCTTGCATCTTAAGAGGCCTTTAGAGTTCAGAGGTTAGAGCAGCCACTATAATTTGCAGTTTATTATTGTCCTTTCACTTTTCATGACTTTTCCGCGTCGTACTGCAAGAGCAAATATCCTATTGTATACATTATACATATTTCATATATTATGAATTATGAATATTATGTACTTTTGTAAGTACACAAACACACCTTTTATGTGTTATACGTTATGCATTTCTACTAATTACCCGTTTTCTTTTATGGTTAATTAAAAATAAGTGAAGCGTGTTCAGTGGTTAACTAATTGTAAAAAAAGAATTCACTGTATTAAAGAACTTACAAGTGCAGAATGTCATACCTATGTATTATGTATGTAGTATGTAGGTAGTAGGTAGGTAATCTTAATACTGTGGAGTACGGTATCAATATCTGGAATCTGGAAGGTTAGCCGTGTTTATGATTCATAATGTTTTTGTACCCGTAACTTATGCACTATACACAAGCACATTAGTAAGATAAATATGTAAGTGCAATAAAGGAAGCAAATAATGCAGTATGCACGGAATGACAACTGTGCATAGTTAATTAGTACTAAATAAACTCGAGCTATATACATATTGTTGCTCCAGCAACGATTATCGGACCACATTTTACAATCATTGGCCATAAAACCATGGTTATAGTATAATAACTGGCTTTCTCATTTGTCTCAGCTAAACGGAACAACACAACGTGCCTTTAGTTTCTTGTTCTGAAAACTGAAAATACACCGCACGCGTGTTCTTTTTATTGCACTGGTTTTGTTTTGTTTGGCCTCACGTTCTACGCAATAAAATAGTAGATTCGAAAATAAACTTTTACACTAAAATCCTATTATATTTACCTGGCTTTGGAAAAATGCAATACCATAGTGAGTTTTTTTAGTGACCTGGCTTTAAAGCTGTCAAAACATAAAAGCATCAATGTAAGTAACCACCTTGGTAGTTTTTGTTGATATGTATGTATATAGGTGCTATTTACGTCATGCACTACTTAAGTACTACGTACATTCCTAATTCCTACATGTTATTGTACGTTAGCATTAGTGTCTTAAACCCACAGTCAAATATTTAGCTTGAGATCAACTGAAAATTAATGCGAATTTTAAGTGTACATAGATAACACTGCGTAATAATAATTGATTGCCCAGAAACAGCACTGCGTATTATGTATGTGTACATGACGTTTCAGTCAAATCCATCCTAAAGTCGTCATAGTAGGGATCTTCTTCTTAAAAAATATTTGTATTCTTTTATTCTTTAAAATATCCTTAAACTTAAGTGCGTATCAAATATGCAGTATTGTTGCAAATATGAATACTGAATACGTACTATGCTCAACGCTGACATCATACGATACGTCTTTTTGGTCCATGGTACATATACGAAATTTTTGGAGATTGTACTTTATATACACGCTCAGACTTTCTAAGTAAGTACACACGTCGGTTGGGAAACCCTAAAATCAAGAAAACCGGACAAGCAAGTATGATTATGATTATGAGGATCGGTAGTTTTATAAGTTGTATACATATCATAACGTTATTTGTATGCTACAATAGCAAGGGCGATACAAGAGAAAAAATCAACTTAATTCCATCAGCAGCTTTAGTCTAACCCCTCATACATATATGTACAATGTACATGCACATTGTTGCTTTGATTTTGTGTAGGTAAATTTAATTCTTCAAACATACAGCATGTAACTAATATGTATGTGCACTATACAGTGATACATAGACCAGCGACCAGCACTAGACAACAACAACGGTGATGATGATGAGTAGATCGAGTTGTTGTCAAAGTCAATGCTGGCTTGGCTTGGCTTGAGCGGTATAGAGAATATACTTACTACTTACCTAGTGTTGGTGGTGGTGGTGTGACTTGAGAAGCCAATCGCAACTGCAAACCAAGCCAGCTCGTTATTCTGCGATCAGTTCATTATCATTCCCTTGAAGCATGATTACTGCTGCTGTTGGTCCTAAAACACGCACTCGCATCAGCTAACAGCTAGCTACACAAACTTTTATCCGTATATTACTATGCACGCCAGACGAGAGACCATGAAATAAATGCATTGCAGAAGACGAGCCAGTGTCAGTCGTATTCGTATTAGATCCTGATTTTGTATTTGATGCTCATCCTGCAATTCTCTATACCTAATCCTATAATAATAATAAATGTACAGTGTACGAAGTATGCATGCATGCAAGCTCCATTTTCTAGATTCTTTTCTTTTATTGCTCCAACTATTGTTGGAGCCTCAAGGCATTAAAACCTCTTTTTCAGCCTTTATCCGAATATACATATGTACATACATGCATGCAAACATACAGGTATTTTGTATGCACACGCAACTTTAAGTATTTTATGCAAAAAAAACCTTCTACATATTAGTTGGATGTACAATGTACTTAGTTACATGCACTTGAATTCCACTGGAAAAAATCAATGAACCTGTCACGTAGTCCAAAATTCTTCCTTTCTCTTTGCGACTCGTCCATCAGCATCTGTGTGTGCTTAGAGGATAGAAAGAAACTTTAGAAAATATTGAAACATTTTACACGGCAGCATACAGAAGAAAGTTTCCAGAAATTATGAAACAAATACAAGCTTAAGGAATTCTTAATATGCTTACAAGTTTTTCAAAACAATAATAACATAAGACTTTAATACGGTTCAGTTTTCAGTACATCGACGCGCATACATTTATCTATAGTATATTATTATAAATAGTATAGTATAATAAAATATAAAACTCATTAAGCTAGACTCTATGATTACGCAATGATTACGATGGTATAATTAAAATAGATATAATACGAACATTTATTATTTGTTTATAATATAACTTTATATTAAAGTTAAGCATTGGGTTGGATGGACAAAGCGAGACAAAGACCAACAACTATCAACTTTTATGTCTATAATCTATAAATTATGCTATGTGTAGAGTACACAAACATTGCAATTTTCTCTGTATCTCAGCCACAGAAAAGTTTCAACTTTTTGAAAGTTGGTTTAAAACGGAATTTCGTAGATATCCCAGATTTATAGATTACAAGTTGGAAGCAAAAGAAGAAGAAAAAGTCCAAATATCAATGGTGGTGGGTACGCTGTTACAATGTCGTCTTATATTTGTGCAGTCTGTCACTTGAATTAGTAAAAATTGAATCAAAATCACAGTTCCCATCAGTCCGAGTATACAGAACAGAGTAAACAGCCCACTTACATATATGTATATATATTAGAGATAAATTATTTCACTCATCATTATACAATGATTTGATAATTGATAATGATATGTCACTATATTTTATCTTTTTTGAGCGCACTTTATAATTCAACTTGAATAATATAATAATGATAGTAACTGATGATATTCATTTCCTCCTGATTGCTTGACATCATACATAATATAATACGTACGTAGTTACTGTTTAATTTGACAGCTGTTGCTCAGTGGTCGAAGAAGAAGTAGAAGAGGAAGTGGAGGAAGAGGCTGCAAGGGTGGCAGGATCTTTACTAAACCAGTAAATTCCCACTGGCCATGAGCCTTCGCACTTGTCAAAAAGGGAGTTCAAGTTGTCCAAAGTGGTGGCCAATTCCACATACTCACTGGGGAGATTGTGAGTGCTGAATCCCATGGAGATTGGAGAGTTGGCAAAGGTGGCATGGGCCTGGAGAGTCTGAGTGGCGACGTTTGAGGTGGAGGACAAAGCCCGGACGTTGGCAGATCCCATCGCCATCATTGCTGGATTTCGGAGCGTCTGTAAATTTGTCAACATAAAAAATTTATCAAATAAAGCATAAATGGTGTTGTCATCAAAGCAAAGTTAATATTCCATTTCCATTTTCTATTTTTGTTCATTGTAGTGTGTTTGTGCATTGTATTTACAAAAAATCTAAAAACTTACATGGGCAGCCGGTCCAACGAGTTTTGGGAGAATGTGAGACATTTTGTTATTAGTTTTTTTTTTGATGTTGACAGGGATGCACAAACCAATGAGTTTGTCAACTGATGAGTCTATTCACACAGAAATATTATTAATAGCAACAGATGAAAGATGTTGAAGATATTTTCTATTTTCACCACCACGACTTGTACACCCTTCAAGCTTCCGATGAGGAATACACAGAAGAGGGACAACGAGATGAACTAATATAAAGGAAAAGTTGGTCAAAAAATGCTCTCTTCACTCGCTTGCTGTATGCTGTCTGTATGCACTGCACTACTGCATGTTAAACTTACATACTACATACACACTACACACACACACAAACATAGAATACCGGTCTGCATAATATAATACCTTTTGTGGGAAAAGAAGCATCCACTTCATGTAGAATTTTTATTGAAAGTTGCTGATGCTGTGTCAAATAAGTCAAGTGTATGTAAGTAAATACATATACATACTACATATATATTATTACTAGAGGCCTGTGGCCCTAAAGGGCCACTTCAGAAAAAACTACTGAACCGATATTTTGATGAGCTCATAGAGATTAAGAAAAATACACACACACACAATTATGTGCCTCTCCATTTTGTATTTTACTCGCCCAGTTTAAGTTTCATTGAGAAACTATTATATTGAAACATACATACTTAAATTTCTCAATTAATTTCCCTCTTCCTGTAATTTTTCATTTTCTGACCT
>JAQIVE010006103.1:0-11969 GCA_034698285.1 Sminthurinus bimaculatus | reverse complement strand
ACACATAAAGTCTACAACGGGAAACATTATTCACAAAGGCTATAAAGCAAAACTCCTATTCCTATTCTTTGTTCATCTTCATCATGAGTCTTCCAGCTTTAATTCTTTACATGTTTTCTTTCGGCAAAATGATATAAAATGGGACAATCAAGTATTAGTACATGCATTATCAAATCATTATAGAGTACATGTAATACACATACTTTCCTAAAATACACACAAATTTCAAAGGACGCCTTGAGGTTTCCCTCCTATTTAATGACTAAAAATAGTTTTAAATCGTATAAAAAAACCATTTGGTTCATTAAAATATGCTCAACAAATTCACTGATAAAATTTCTTTGTATTGAAAATAATTTTTCTTTACATTAAAAACCCTTCAATTTACATTTTCTCAGATTCAACAAATGTATTGTAAGTGTAATGTAGTGTAATACGGAATAGTTTGCTTAAAATTAAGAAGCAAAATCGGAGATTTTTTGATAAAAACGCATTTTTGAAAAAAATGAACAAAAATTATGTACGTATACTTTGGCCTTTTGTTTGCTTTCTTTAATTCGTCATTTGTACATATCTACATAAACGGCGAACATCAAAAAATGTGATCAAAGGTCATGCTCTATTCAAATTAATATCTATATAGTTGAAAACCACAACGTCACGTTATTCATTCGCCCATTGTGTTTTGCACATGTTTATCCTCATTTTAATGTGTTTTGAATTCCAACCCCCATTTTAAAAACAAACCGAGGCTAAATGCGGAGACGACATTTTGTATTCCTTTTTACACATACTTTTGCGTCGCTTACATATGCATGTAGTACATACAGTTGACCGTGCCAATTAGAAATAACTTGAGGCCCGATTAAAGTTTTTCCACAGTAAAAAAACCGAGAAAACTCCTTTCGTGCTTTTTTTTCAGTTCTCAACCGTCATCAAGCGAATAAAAGGCCGCCGATTTTATAAAGTAAAATCAATGTATGTACATTTAAAATTTTTATACAACATTACGGACGTATAAACTAAACATGAACCCTGAGGAGACCTCTCTGAGCATATGTATAAATACTAGAAATATAAATATACATACCTACATGCATCCAAAATGCTCAGCTGACTCTTATGTAAACGTTTGAATGCGGTACAAAACACAAGGTTTTTTAAATAGAAAAAACAAAAGGGGTTGCGCATATGGATTTTATGCTGTACATGTGCATTGTACATATCTAATGTGCGTATACATACATATCTACATAAAAAGCCGAAGACATTGACAAAGGAGGCCGGCGGAAGAAGAGCATAAATGAATTAAGACGCTCCAAATCTTTTACTTCTTGTCTATGCTACGTTTGTACATACATAAGTACACGTAGAATATTATGCATAAAGTAAAAATAAGGCTAAAGAATCATAAATGGAGCACTTTTTTATGACTGTGTGCATTAACATTAATGTTATACCAATAATACTGCTGTTATCATTGAAGATGAGCTGCATCACCAATTTATACATACATACAAAATCTATATTCTGCCTTTAACGTGTACAATCGCTGCTCATTCATTCATATAGAACGTGTATCTATAGTTTTTCCCTGTGTGGTCATTTGACTCGCCTTTTAGGCGGTAAACTTGCCTAATTGTCCTCCTCAAAATTCTGGTCCATGGTTGACTCTGACTCTGACTGGTTTGAGATAATCTCTCATATCATCTCATATTGCTTGCCCTCCGTGGGCACTGCATGCGTCTAGTTAATGGAGTGAAACGGTAGTAGTAATTATTATGATTAGTATAAGTTACACTATACATATTCTACTCTACTCTCCACCAATATCATATTTTGTGAATGAATGAACTTCTTTTCTTTTACAACTCGTCTGTCTCTTTTTCTCCTTGTATGTATACATATATCTATAGTGTAGAAAGATATGTATTATCCATACATATCACTATTAGTATTATATTTAGCGGAACAATGAAGGAATTACATGCTATACAATTACAAAGGCAAAAGTATATACAATATGTACATGTGTATTCCTGTACTTCCCTTTTCCTTTTCCCTTTGGTTGATTTTTGTTCCTGGTTGGTGCTGGTGCTGACGGTATGGAATTTCTTCATATGTATTTATGTATACATATTGTATTGCTGTTAACCCCCCAAAAAATGATCCATGTGTGGGAGCTATCACATTACTTTTACTTTTTCCATATTAACATTATTATTGTACAACTATGTATGTTGTATGTATTATGTATTATGGGCTATTGAACAGTAGAAAACAGGCCTACATACACGTATGTACACGGACAATCTTGACTTGACTGCCTTGACTTTGACATGTAAATGAGAATTACAGGGCAGGTTTTCTTCGGGGCGGAAGTCGCCACATCGTCTGGGGTGAAATATTTCAAGACTTCAAGGGTCTTCCCTGCCTGCCATCCAGCCAACCTCTGTGTGTGTGTGTATTAGTATAAACTTCATTTTTACATCGTCAGCGCTCTTCATCTTCTCATTCATTCAGTTTTTGACCATTCACACAAAATGCACATGTATGTATATTGAAGAATGTCTGGTGGGCAACTATCAAATCCAAATCCACACCTTCTTCCTCTTGTAAATTTTCATCTTCCTTTTCTTCTTGTATTTCATCGCCCTTGTCTAGATCTGTACGAACTATTTAAGTCCTGTCCGTCTTTGCTCTCTCTCTCTCTTTCTTTCTCTCTTCTTCAAATCCAGCACTTGTTCTCCAATCGTGCCTTTCGTTTCTGTGGGCATCTACATACTACATACAGAAGAAAAATTGTATAGATACATATACATATACAAATTACGGTATGTACAAAGTACACATCCGAAAAAAATTATAAGGAACAATGAGGCATGATGAAACATCATAAAATCTATGTATGCTCATGATCATGACGCAACAATAGGAACAGCAGAAGCAGATTCAGAATCACAAGATGAATCCTTTCATGGAATCATAAACGAAATGAATAAGAGTCCCGTGTCCCTATGTAAATATACACATGCATAGTATTTTCCTCTCAATATGTATAATGCATAGCCTTAATAGTTTTCATATCCGTGTATAAAATACATATTTATGGTATGAGCATGATAGATACACTGCGTGACTTTTTGTCTGTGGTTCTCGTTTTTCATGTTTCTAGATAGCTGCAACACCACCTTCAGTCTACCACTTGTCTTTATTTATTTATTTATATTATCTTGAACACCTCATCTTGAGCCTGGCAAAGCCGATTTTTTCCTCTGTGTACACTGTACTCTATACACTATACACATATCAATCCGAATCCAAAACCAGAGCCAGAGCCAGAACCAAAATCAAAACCAAAATCAACGTCCAAATCCCAAGAAAATGTCTATGAAAGCAGCAAAAGTTCCTCCGATCTTTACACACACGTACATTGTGAATTGTGATGCAATGACAATGGTATAAAATTGTGGGAGGAAAATGGGGACTTTTATCCGAATGAATTCCATTTTTATCCCATCTTGTTTGGATAAGGTGGCCGAAGAATGCCGAGAAAAATTGGAGAGGAAGAAGAGGTAAGTATAACACAAGGCTAGATTATCACCATGTTTTTATACTTATGATTCTGATTTTGATTATACGAATGGTTTGTAGTTTTTTCTTTCTGGGTTAAATGTTAAATTTGTATGATAGAAGATATACAAGATTATAGACAGTTTTACAACCTAATAAGTAAAGCGTATAGAGTGTGAGGAGTCGAGAAGAAGTGAGAAAAGCGAGGAATACATAAGTTGTATAAAAAAATAATTAGTATATCATGAGGATATTTAAGTGGCTCTGCGGAATGTCAATGGTGCTGAATATCTTGAATGTGTTGAGCGTTATAAGTTAAGTTGCGTTTGAGTTTGAGTTTGAGTTAAAGGAGGACAGCAAAAGAAAAAGAGGAAGAAAGAAGACGAAGATCCATTGAAATATCCGCATGAGTTTCGTCTTTGTTCATGCAGTCAGTGGAGATTGAGAATCGAGAATTGAAAAAGGAACGGAATGGCGAGATGAAGATGGACGTGACTGAGTGTAGAATGAGACGAAGAATGAGAATTAGAATGTGAATGAGGGAAAAGAGAAGAGAGAGAGAGAGAGAAAGAACGAAAGAGAACAGAACAATTTTTAGGTATAGAGCAGACTGCTTGTCTCCACTTTGAACATTTCAAGTATTCTCAAGTGTCAAAAAGCAGTGATCATCATGATGAGAGTGACAGACCAAAAATCTTCCAACTATAGTCAACTCGATTCTCAAACATAGATGTGTGTGTACATAATATATATTGTACAGCTTCTATTCTTTCTGTTCTAGGATAATTTCTGTGTATTCCTTCTACTCGCATTATTTCTCTTCTTCAAATACATCATCAGCATTCTCCATTCACAATTATATACATAGATAGGTATATAATATATAATACACACCACACATTCACCAATATCGATATGCACATAAGTAACAAACAACAGGGAAAACCAAAAGCAGCTCTCTCATACTCATACTCATAGAGTACAGCTTCTAAGAGGAAAACACGGTTAAATTTGAACTCACTCATCTCATAGATACTCATAAATAGGTACGTACAATGTATGTAGTATGTATGTACAAGTACACGCAGGAGTGTAACCTACCAAAACGAAATGTACACAAATACACAAACTCTTTGTGTATATTTACATTTGTATTGTACAGTGTAATGTGTACGTACAGAGTAATACAAAGTACAGATACTAATCCGCGCTGTTCACACTTCACACCAATCTCAATCATATCATCATACAGTGTACAATGTACAGTGTGTAAACAGTGTTCGAATGTCAATGGCAAAGGGTCAGCCTCAGATTTAGTTATCATTAATGATACGTAGAAGTTTATTTTATGATACCTTTTACCAAAACATTTTATACTTTTATGTGTGTATAGTATACTCTAAAGAAAATTAAATCATTTGTCAATCCAATCATTCATTTTTTTTATCGATACACACCTTTTCATTGAGTAATTTTGATTGAAACTATTTCATGATTGGAATTTTGTACCTTAAGCAAGTAGATTGAAAACATTTTTCTGTAGGTGCATTTCCAATTAGATGCGACGTGTAAAGTATATGTATAAAGAATATAGGTGCTTTACACTGTAGTAAATTGTCAGGTTGTTTGGAAGGTTTTAGACTTTTTCTGTATATTCTCGTATGCATATGTATTTCAAACGGTTTCCACGAAATGTTGCATTTATATCGTCATTTGCTGGTTTTATAGGTCCATTAGACAGACATCAAGAGAGTCGTTCGTACAGTTCATGCTCATACTTTTAGTCGCGTCATACTATTATGCATAGAAGATCAAGTCGACGACGACGTGAGGACGTCATGTAGACGACTGAAATGCCTTTTTATCAGTGAAAGCAAAGCAAGGGAAGACAATTCATTGAATTCATATACAGTGTGCAGTGCCACGATCTGAGAGAGTGAAATGAGAACTGTTCAGTATACAACTATTTACGTAAGTACATAAAACTCAACATTCAAGTCAGGTTCAGGTTCACAACTCAACTGGTTATAGCCGGCTGGTTTGGGTTTACCAATAACATTACAGTCCGAAAAGCGGAGGAGAAACATGTGGCTCCATCCTTTTCGCGTAGCCGGATTTAGAGATCCAAAGCTTGTTGTTCAACAGCCAGTGTGTAAAAGGAAGATGTCGGGGACTGAAAATTCTAAACGATTTCTTACGTCGAATCCTTTGGTCTTTGAATGTCGAAGTCAAAGTCGAACTGGTGGATTCAATTCAAAGCTGTCGCTTCCGGTATCCTATCATGAAATTCAAGTAAGTTTTAAATTATTCTACATGCATTAAATGCTGCATGCTCAAAGTTTCTAAAAGGTTCAGTTTTTTCCCAGAGAATCTTAAATAACAGACCGAATCATGGTTGAATTACGATTTGTAAAGGTCAGGAATCTGCATATCGTGTTTGTTCAATTAAATCAATGATAAATCACGTGCATCTGTTGCAATGAAATGCATGATGATGAGTGTTTTATACAATTAAATTGCATCCCTTAAATTGTGTCTGTAAATGAATTTCCTTGCAGAAATTGCAGAAGTGCAGACAGGTTCATCTCATGTTCCCAAATTTTAAATTCACAATGCAGCTGAAGACGGCAAAAGCGTAACAGCAAGAACAAGAGCACAATTAGGCTAGTGAATGTCAACAATGTAGGAATTTATCGTATTTGTAGGAAACAAAATGCATTTTGTATTTTGTATCAGTGCTGGGTGAAAAATCGAGTGACTCATCTCTAAACTATGCCTTCATAACAAATACACGTAAATATTATCCCTGCATCAAGACGAATGCGAGTTTGTGCAGAAATATGCAATATGCATGTACAATGGGATTCTCAAGGCTCTGGATCTTCAAGATCCAGCTATTTAGCATCCAGATAAGTTGAGACAACAAGCCTCGTTAGACAATAATTTTAGTTTTTACATCTTTTGAAAGGCAATTAAATTTTAAAGGCATTAAATAGTGTTATATGTTATGTCTCTGCTCTCTTTTCCTCTGAGTCTACAGAAAAACAAAATGTTAAGACAAATGCATTATATCTTATATCATACAATGCATTATGGTGGTACACTAAATTATCTATGTGTTATATTATCATGCACGTTATATGAACGACTGATGTAGAATGTGTCAGATGTAATGATAGAGTTTTGACTGTGCCAATTCTGATATTTCTTTTATTAGACCAGTTGACAAGATGCTCGAGTACATACACGAGTTTGTGTATGTATGTATTAACTATTCCTAAGATACGTCCGGGTGAAGCTCTCGACGCGAACTGAACTAAAACGAAAACGGGTGGGCGGGCAGTTGGCCAAAAGTTAAGGTTAACCTTTTTCTCGGTCTTCTTCTATTTCTCCTTCTTCCGTCTAGTTACTATAAAATCTTCAGCATTGACATGACGCCAATTCTCTCTACTTGAACAAGCTTCTATATACTCCACCTACTATAGAATATTATAAGTATAAGCTATATGCATCTACTTTACATACTTACATTTCATTTTCCAATTCCTAGCTATTAGCTACACCTAACTTGCCTGTAGCATTTTTACTCTCCACCTTTCCACGTTACGTATATTGTATTAATACAGTACAGTAGGAGCAAAATTTTATTTTATTTTTCTAAAAGATTAACTTTAAAAGTAGGGCAAGTGCAACAAGAAACAAGAAGCAAGAGCAATAGGGAGTGAGCGTGGATGTGGAGTACATAATATACACATACACAAATATACACAAAAGTATTCTCATCTTTATTTTTATATAATAGGATCTCTACATATTATACATACTCGTTATTCGTCTTGTTGTTGTCTGTTCAATTTTCAATTGGTCTCACTATTATATGATATTGTATATTATTGGATAGACTTAATATTATCGCCAACCTCCAGATCCAGATAGTTGTTCAAAAAACAGAAATCACTGTTCAGTGTTCAGTGTTCTCTTTCCTAGTGACGTCATCGCCGAAGAATTTTTGTCCGATTCAAAATTGACTCTCCTAAAACAAAATTTTATCTTCGGGGAGACGTTTGGTGTTTAGTGTGAAGACAGATTGACGCTCCTCATTCCATTTCTTTTTGTTCTCATATCGATCTATGTATTTGTTTTTTTAGAAAAAAAGGTTAAATAACAGGTGAAGGGGGAGAAGTAGGAAATAAATAAGTAGTAAAAATAATACCAACTAGGATTTAATGGGTCATTACATCGGGTTGTCGGATCCGGAATTCAAACTTGCCTTGTCCAAATGGAGAAAACCTCGAGATGACTTTGAGACAATTGCCATCAAGGAGACGATGGATCCAGGCACTTTTGGTATGGAATCTGGAGCAAAGACAAAAGATTTCTTTGATTATATAACCATGTTATGAAAATTGACCATGAACTTACAATACATGTATGTATGTATGTGTATTTTTTAGCGGCAAATTGCCTAGTTGTCCCCATTGTCACATCGTCTGTTTTCGTTCTTCACGGCCCCGCTGCCAAACAAGCTGAACATTCCGTAAGATTTAGATACAATTTAACTACCGGTTTTTATACAATTATGATCAAAATATTTACACACTTTGCCATTTTTGTATAATAAAATTATAATCAGCTTGCAAGCACCTTGAGTTTTTGTACCTTTTCAGTTAATACAAATAATATAACAATAATAATTAACTGTAAACATAAGGAATGACAATAATTTTAGAGAATGAAAACCTAAACCAACGACTTGTAAGAATATCAACTTGTACGTGCAGGATGAACATGAGTACAAAAAGACTAAAGGCTATTGTCATATTTAACTGACAGCTGTGAGCTGTGATGGTAGTTGAAGAAAAGTTCAAGTTTCAGTGAAAGTTGTCAAAATGAGACACACATAACCATTTCATTTTTTGTATTATATGGAACTGTAAACTTTGATTTGTGTCTCATCCTACACCTACAAACTGATTAGGCTTTTATTGCTGTAATGTGTAATACATAATAATATATATACATAGATGTTTTAATACATAGAATACAGAACTCAAAGAGTGCTTTTGATTTGCTGAATATACACACATTACATAATATTATAGTTCACATAGTTGTAGATTGTAAAAGCAAAAACGTTACTTAAGTATGTGGGGCTGAAAAACTAATTCTTTGCTTCAACTTGAATGTTTGTATGCAGAACAATTTCAAATGATGGGCTACGCTTGACTTTAGGGATTTCATTATGGGCGGTGTGGGAACCCGACTCGCAATCTGTTTGAACATGCCATGGCCAAGTTTGACGGTGAGTTATAATATTTTCATACAAGTCATCAGTCAATCAAAAAGTATAACATTGAAAGACAATTTCAAATAATACTTTTGACCTTTGTTTTGATTTACAGGTGCCAAGCATTCATTGGCTTTTTCTTCGGGAGTCGCCGCAATATCGGCAGTAGTTCAAATGTTGTCTTCGGGAGACCATATCATTTATGTACAGTGCACGAATGGAGACGCAGGTACATAAATCTAAAAAATGGACAATTGCAATACAAACTATGTACATATAGCTTCCGTGATAATTAATTCAGTCAAATTGATTTAGGTTTAGTGACTTCAATTTTGTAGACATTTTTATCCCAATTAACTTTATTGCTTACATACATGTATGTATTACGCACTATTTGTAAACATGAAATATTTTGTGATTGCCAGACTGGCTCTTTCGCAACAAGTGGAAGAATTTCGGTATTTCCGTAGAATTTGTCTACACAAGCGACTTCGAAAGCATTGTACAACGTATCAAACCCGATACAAAGGTAAATGTACACTGGTATCCTGTAGATATTTTTGTGTATGGATGTATAATACTTTAGTTGATCAACACAATACTCAAGGTTTTGGGACATGAGTTATAGCATATTGACTGACGATGTGTGTCCTTTGATTATTGTGATCATTTTTCTTCTTTCTGTAGATGGTGTGGCTTGAAACGCCGGCAAACCCCACTCTGGCCATTGTGGACATTGAAACAATTTCGACTGAAGTCCACAAGCTTAGGCCTGACATTATGTACGAAAAAATGCAATATTTTAAGGGTCAATAATATTTTAAATCGTAAAATAGCCGAATTCAACTTTTTGTGTATTCTCTTCTTCTCAATAGTATTTGTATAGACAATACTTTTATGACACCTGTGCTTCAACGTCCCCTGGAACTCGGCGCTGATATCGCAATATACTCGTGTACTAAATACCTTTGCGGCCACGCAGATGTGACCATGGGAGCTTTAACATTTAACTCTGATGACTTGTACAAAAAACTACAGGAAAATCAGATATGTTCGTAAACAATATTCAATATTCTATAATATATATGTACATTATACTATAATATATTATTATGTGAATATGTGTTGAAATAAAATTTAAAATGCATGTTTGTACTTTGTACGTACTGTACATCGCGAGGTAACTAAAAACATTTTAATTTTCCAGGTCTCGGCGGAATTCCATCTCCATTTGATTGTTATTTGATGGTGCGATCACTGAAAAGTAAAACACGGAAGTTTTATTCTTAATGATTATTGCTGAAATGATTCAAGCAATGCTTTTATTGCTTTCCTCCATGCATTTCATTCTTTCATGTACAATTCTATTTTGTGTTTCCTTTGTCAATAGCTCTCCCACTGCGGATGGCCAAACATTTCAGTAATGGGTTAAAAGTTGCTCACTTTTTAGAAGGTCATGAATGTGTTCTAAGAGTATGTCATCCAGGTATGGATAGAAATTTTAACTGAACATAACATGAAATATGACAAATGTTCCGAAGGTCAGAAAGTTACACTGATAATTGCGTGTATGTATGTTCAATTTTAGGACTCAAGTCTCATCCGCAACATCAGTTGGCACTACAGCAACAATTTGGTCACTGTGGTATGGTCGGATTCTTCATTAAGGGTGGTATAAATGAAGGGAATGCATTTTTGGATGCTTTGAAAATATTTCAAAAGGCACCTTCTCTTGGAGCTGATGTTAGCTTGGCCAGTCTTCCGTAAGTTTTGAATATATTTTGAACTTTGAACTCTGTATAGCAATAATACACTCAATTACTGCAGTTTTTAAGTATGTATTTTACCTCATTGAGCAGTAGTCACATAATTAGATGACCTTCTGTTTTTATCTTATAGTTCAACAGCAAGCCACTCTTGGCTTCCCGAGTCAGAAAGGTTAAAATTGGGAATAACTGAAAACTTTGTCCGTCTCTCGGTGGGCCTGGAGAATGCTGAGAAGCTCGTTCAAGATTTAAATCAAGCTTTGTTCAAAGCTGTTCCTCCAGTTAAAACGACTCCGTTCATCATCACTAACGAGGATTAGTGACTACAACCGTGTCCTCGATTTGTAAATCTAAAGATTATGGTTGAAGTCCTTATTGTGTTTATTATAGAATAGATAGATTGTGTATACATAGACTGCACCCATTACTCATAAATACATCTTATAAATTATACACCTATATTATAATTATAATGTATTATACTTATAAAACATGCATCATGCTTTCTGTAAATTATTTTTAATAGTACTCAACCTCTCAATACATGTATTTTAAATGTTGTTATACAATTACATTTAGCTTGTCAAAAAAAACTAATCTGTAGATCAGAAATCAGAAAGCATGTGCTATAGAATAACTAAGTATGTGTACATATGTATGTACACTATACATAGTATCGCATATGTACATATTTTATTTTTGTCTGTATCAAAATTGTCTCCAACTCACTATTCCATGTTCCATATAAACAAAACTATTTAAATGTAAAGTGCGACGAAAGTTTTTGGAAATGTGTTAAAGCATTATGTGAGAATCATAGGTAGTTGTCTTCTTGAAGGTATTTTAAAGGACCTGGATAGAAAAAAGGGAAAAGTCTACACATGCAAAGAGTGCTTAAAATTTAGCAAAGCGTTGTAGCTCAAGTTTTGATCCCGAGGGGGATTACAACTAAATTTTAGGACAATCGAACGAAAATACTTTTCCCTGTTTTCAACCACTTACATAGGTCTTACTCATAAATGCGTTACACAATGATAATTATTAATACAGCTTCTAACACAGCTGCGCCGTGTAGAAGCAAGAAACAAGTGCCTGAAAATTGTTCATCGTTACGAACTAAAGCGAAATTAGAGGATGCTATTTAAGTCCCTATTTAAGTATTTAAGTATGTATGTATGTATGTACAAGCAATCGAGATGTCCTGCGAAACTCAAAGCTGACTTTAAACTTTTGGAATTCGAGAAAAAAGTTTCAAAAAAGTTGTCACGTACTGGATACACGCAGATAGATGCACAATGTACATATCTATACGTAATATTTTTCGATACTCTTTTTCTCAAATT